>JAKCPI010016384.1:0-47638 GCA_023213315.1 Euborellia annulipes | reverse complement strand
GAATCAATTTTAATAGAATGTGTTGTTCTCAACCTAAATACAAAATTTCTCTCATCTAGAAGGATTGAAAGATGGTATTGTTCTCATAAACAGCCAGACAAAGGAATTTAAATAAAACGGCGTTTAATAATAGGAACATAAATTGAATGGAAGATGATCATAGCTAGTACACGTTATGACAGACAGCACAAACTATTCATTCACTAATCCTTTTCTCTTCTCTCGCTCTTATTCAAGACAAATTAAAGGCGCCTGGCCTTTTTTTCCTTCTTCTTCAGGTTAATCCCGTATTTAAACTTTTTGTAGATTATGTTTTTTTAAATTGGAACTTGTTCAAATAAGAAGCGCGACTTGCTTTCTGCTTAGGCCTCTGAACTTTACACATGGATGGGTGCAAAACCCTTTGAATATTTGATAAAGTTTAGAGGGTTGACGGTTGAAAGGACCGTGTTGGAGGGGGTGGGGGTGTAAATACGAATGAAGAGAGAGAGAGAGAAGACTTAATGGCGGCTGCCTTTTCAGTGGATAAAGCAGCAGCAAGAGGAAGGAGGGCGGTTAATGATACACTTTGTATACCTATATACAAATTCATGTATGTATATACGTATATAGAGAGAGTATAGGGAGAGTGGTGGGAATATCTTTCATTAAACACAAAAAAAAAGGTAACTGAGGGGGAATAAATAACAGTAATACAACTTCCGCTATTGGAATAAATTAATATTTTAGAATCGAATCAATTAAAATTTTATATTGGAAAATTATGTATGTATATCTAGGCAAGAAATTCAATGAATATTCTATTTTATCGTTAAAATTTTATATCAGTCTGTTTGTCCCTATTATAACTTTAATTAACTTTATTATCTAATCAATTCTTTTTTTTTTTAACTCATTGTCATGTCAGAAAAACCAATTTTGTTGGATAACAAATAAACATTTTGAGACCCTCGTGGGGGGTGTGGGGGTTAGCGTGCTGGTCTTGTATACCAAAGGGACGAGGGTTCGGATCCCAGGCATTCCGATGATTATATTTAAGCCATTTGGATACCAAATGGATTAAATAAGAATGCCTGGACCCCAAATATGCATATTAATTAATAACGGATATCGTATAAAGTCTTATATGGCCTGATTTGCCGAAAAGACTGTGTGAGTGTGAGTGAGAAAAAAGTGTGAGTTAAAAAAAAAAAAAAAAACATTTCGATAAAAAAAGCAAGTACACTCAACGAATCTCTAAATATAAGTTTTATTCTATCTAATATTTTAGAATTAGAAAAATCACGTTTTAGAGTGTTCTCTCCGAATCCTTCTTCATCAGCAGATGTACAAAAGTATAAAAAGCAAACGTGTGGGGTCGTAAGACCCTCGGCAGGAACGAAGTTCCTCACGCCTTTTCTTCAACTCAGAATATAATTTAATATGAATATTATTTAAATAGACGTAAAGCCCGCCTACGGTAGATAGAAGGAAATAAAAAGAAAGTGGACGTGGCCTCGCCAAGGCTTCGGCTATTCTCGCCTTCATCCGCCGTGGCTCGGGCGCTGGGAACGCATTTTTATTAGGAACGCTCTTATGTTACATTTCATTTTCTCCCAATTCACTCTGCGTAAGCCGCGTTAAAGAACTTCGTTCCAAAACAAAACAAACAATACTTGGTTATATGTTTTTCATAATTACTTCATGGACAAACACATGATATATATAACAAAATTCTTTATTTATAAATTATTTTGGTAAGGTTATGAAGAAGAAACAACCAGCGACTGCTTTCCACGTCAAAATAATTTATTTGCAAATATTTCTGTTTGCGTTAGGCAATAAATTATTTTGACGTGGAAGGCAGTCGCTGGTTGTTTCTTCTCCATAACCTTAATTCAATCCTCCGAGCATACGTGGTTTCTTTTACTTCAAATTATTTTATTTTTATTACTTCCTGTATTCTTATCTAATTAATTTCTAGGGACAACAGCCACTACATACATATCGACGTTCTAATTTGAATTACGCTCTTACCCAGTTCAGGGCATAAGGAGAAAGATATTTTTCGACAAAAATATTAACATAAAAATTGCTTATTTATTGATATCAACAATAACGCAATAGCCATGGGCTTAACTAGAGAATTTGGCTGGGGGGCCATGGGACCAACCATTCTCGCTGGGGGGGGGGGGGGGGAATGGGACAAGCTATCCTCCGGGGGGCCTGGGAAACACCATATTTTCTCAATTTTTCTTGGGGAAGGGAGCTTTTTTTTTTTTTTTTTTTGGGGGGGGGGCGGCAGTTACGCCCATGACAATAGCACCCAGGCAACTCTACAAGGAGGGGTAGTTGCTGTGACATCCCGTCCTGTAGAGGGAAGCTTTCCTCTTACAGATGCATTCTTCGAAAGAAGTAGGCTACACGAGAGTCCCTCTTCAAACTAAGTCATCTTCTATAACATAGAAGAGATCAAAGGAACCGGGTGGGACCAGAAATAAGGATTAGTTCACTAGCTAGAAATGACCGCAGTTAGAGGATTTAGAGATAGGAAATAATGTAACTTCACGGAGTGGCTGGCTACGACCAGAGGCCGGTTGGATTTGAGGTGTGTGTCGAAATCACCACGGGCAAATAAACGGGGTAGCAAATTGATATCAATATATCAACTTTAAATTAAAACACACACACACACACTAATTGTATCAAAACTTACGTTGTTAGTAACTTTTTTTTTTTTATTATTTTTGAAAAAATTAATTAAAAAGTTTTTTTTTTTTTTTTTTGTTCTTGCGAAAAACAAAATGAGAAGAAGAAGAGAACAAGTAGGGCATAGGAAAAAAAAAGAAAAGGCAAAGGAAGAAAGAGAGAAACAGCTAGCTACCTTCTTGGACAAGTTGTATCGATCACCAGGAAAAAACAATGATGATCGAATGGTGCGTTATTTCGGACAAACACAAAATGAGGGTTGTAAGGGGTAAGGGGGGGGGGAGTGCAATTGTGATGAAAAGGAGAGAATTCTCTTCTCTTTTCTTTTTTTATATTCATTGGTTTTTCTAACCCTTATATCTATTTTATTTATGATTTAATCAAGAGTCGCGGGAGCGACTCGTCGCCGAGCAAGTAAAAAGCAAAAGAAAGCAAAGAAACTCTTAATACTACCATTTAGTTGACATTCCAATAGATGCCAATGGCCCATTGCATTTAGATGGACGAGTCGTCCCTAGACTATATTATCAAGAATGATTTTAAATCCTTAATAAAAGATAGGGACGTGAAAAAATTTTTTTGAGAAACTTTTCTCTTTCTGGGCGAATATCTCAAAAGGTTTTAAGATATCGGAGCCAAATTTTTTTTATATTAAACTAGAATAAATAAGGATTATTTTGAGCACAAATTCAAGAAAAAATTCCAGTGCCAAACAGAATGGCAGAGGCTCAAAGTTGAGAGTTTGCCGATTTCGGAAGGTCAAAAGTTAGTCTCTTATTTTTCCTTTTTTTTTTTTTTTTTTTTTTTTTTTTTTTTCTTTTTTTTCATTCTTTTCTTCAATTTTCAAATTTTTAGACAAAGCTACAGGTTTCCCTGCTGGACCGATTTGGATGAAATTTAAAATACAAATAGATACTATCAAAAACCCGATACCTTTGATATAAAATTTCATTTTGGATCAAAAGTGACTTTTTGAGAGGTATTCAAAATTTCAAATTTGCCCTATCTTTAACGTGGCGAAAAGACAATTTTGACTATTTTGCTCCCTGATGACGTCATCTAGGAACATATCTATTAATATTAGTAATTTTCATCCCTAATGGAATAAAAAATTTTTGGGTGGATCCCTTCAGATAGAAATACAATAGATTAACGTGATAAGAAGAAGTGCTACCAACATAACAAAAATAAAAATCCTAAAATTTTATAAAATTTGGTGAAATCCTATGTTTATCGTTTTGAATGGATACCAAACGATGTATTTACATTCATTCTACCAACATAACAAAAATAAAAAACCTAAAATTTTATAAAATTTGGTGAAATCCTATGTTTATCATTTTGAATGGATACCAAACGATGTATTTACATTCTACCAACATAACAAAAATAAAAAACCTAAAATTTTATAAAATTTGGTGAAATCCTATGTTTATCGTTTTGAATGGATACCAAACGATGTATTTACATTCTACCAACATAACAAAAATAAAAATCCTAAAATTTTATAAAATTTGGTGAAATCCTATGTTTATCGTTTTGAATGGATACCAAACGATGTATTTACATTCTACCAACATAACAAAAATAAAAAACCTAAAATTTTATAAAATTTGGTGAAATCCTATGTTAATCGTTTTGAATGGATACCAAACGATGTATTTACATTCTACCAACATAACAAAAATAAAAAACCTAAAATTTTATAAAATTTAGGGAAATCCCATGTTTATCGTTTTGAATGGATACCAAACGATGTATTTACATTCTACCAACATAACAAAAATAAAAAACCTAAAATTTTATAAAATTTGGTGAAATCCTATGTTTATCGTTTTGAATGGATACCAAACGATGTATTTACATTCTACCAACATAACAAAAATAAAAAACCTAAAATTTTATAAAATTTAGGGAAATCCCATGTTTATCGTTTTGAATGGATACCAAACGATGTATTTACATTCTACCAACATAACAAAGATAAAAAACCTAAAATTTTATAAAATTTGGTGAATGTGTTTATCGTTTTGAATTAATACCAAACGATGTATTTATTTTTTACTGTTTGGAATGCATATTAAAATATCTATTCATGGGATAACTTAATATTTAATAAACAAAAATTATTAAATAATATTTAAATGCAATATTTCACAAAAAGAAGTGAAATCTCAGCCAAAAACATCGGAGATGCAAAAAGGGGCGCCTCGCATTATTTTTGCCCAGCGTCGAGGTGAAATCAAAAAAAATGCGCCTCGCTTTTCTGATTTATATAAAAGCGAGGATATATGAAACAAATAAAATTCTGTAGGGGTTTTATTTAAGTGAAAATATTTCCTCGCTTTTATATAAATCAGAAAAGCGAGGCGCATTTTTTTGATTTCACCTCGACGCTGGGCAAAAATAATGCGAGGCGCCCCTTTTTGCATCTCCGATGTTTTTGGCTGAGATATGTGTGTATAAAAGAAATTTAAAATATATAAATGATCCCGGGCTTGGCAATGACGTAGTTAGTAGCGCGCCTGCCTTGTATACCAAGGGTCGGGGGTTCAGACCCCCAGGCAGTCCGATGATTTTATTTAAGCCATTTGGATACCAAATGGCTTAAATAAGAATGCCTGGACCCCCAATAGAGAATTACGAGAAACAAGCATGTGGAACGCCTTTGGTATTAATTATTAAATAAATAAAAAATAAACCGTCCAGATGAAAAGGTACCAAATCTTCACAGGGCTAAATTTTCAGGAGAGCCGATTAAAAAAAGCTCAAAAAAATCGATTTTTTTGGTATGAAGTTCTTTAACACGGCTTACTCAGGGTCAATTGGGAGAAAATGTAACGTAACAAAAATGCGCTCCCAGAGCCCGAACGACGGCGGATAAAGGTGAGATCATCCTGAAAATATAACTGTATAAATCCATATACTTATGATTATTAAAATAAATATAACCCCCAGTTATATTCAATCATCTTGTTAAGTGGGACAACAGATCAGTCTGAATATTCATAACTTCAATACCATTGGTGCCTCACAGTTTAATAGAGAGAAACTACTCACAATCGGTCCAAGGACTTATTATCACGGTTTTACTAGGAATTTATTTTTCTATTCTTCATGTAAAAGCACCTTTTACAATCGCTGACTCAGTTTATGGATGGACCTTTTTTGTGGCCACTGGTTTTCATGGGCTTCATGTTATTATTGGGACCACGTTTTTACTGATTTGTTTGCTACGGACTAATATACGGAATAATATTCATAATAAATTATATTATGAGTTGAAGAAAAGGCGTGAGGAACTTCTTTCCTGTTGGGGATCCTACGATCCCTCACGTTTGCTTTTTTTTATTACTGATTCTGATTCTCTAGTTCTTCATATTACCAGTTATTCGATTCATCAGAATTGATGTATTTTATATACAAAATTGAAAAAACAAGACTTTAAACTCATTTTTCTCAAAGCTAGATTTTTCATAACCAAAATTTTAAAAATTAATATACAAAAAGCATAAAAACTTAATTTTGACCCCGCTGAGGATTTGCTACATTTCCATGTGGACGGTCACACATATTCAACAATAAACTACTTTACACGCGAAAAGGGGAATTTAAATACACAAAAAGTGGAGTGACAAGCAGAGAACATCTTTGGTAAGTAAAAGATGTGTTCTGTGCTTGTCACACCAGATTTTTTTTGCGTCGATAGATATTTAATTTTTTGATATTAGAATTCAAGATGTAAAATTTTTAAACATAGAACAATATTTCTTGTTATTTCTCGTATATTTCCTATGAAAAACAAGAGTGAAGCGTTCTTCAAAAGATTTCAATGGCGAAATGAGAATGTACATTTTAAAGAGGACCTAAAAAATAGTTGATTTATGAATTTTAATCAAAATCCTTGAGAGAATTTTTGAGAAAATCGATAAAAATTGAAAAATTACATCAGAAAAGTACTAGTACTCTTTGTCTGATTTTGTTCAAAAGTTTAATTTCAGGGCTCAAGGAGGTGCTTAACTTAAATATAAAATTTCAACCTCCTAGCTCTTTTCCTTCTTTTGAACACACAGATAAACAGATTCGGATTTTGAATTCTGAGGGCCTTAAAACGTGTATTTCCATCAAAATATCAACAAATTTTTTAGATGAATCCAATATTTTCCATTTATATATATTTATCTAGGTAAGGGAACATAAAAAACTACATACAAACTCACACAAACGTAATTGAAGATGTTTTTTTTTTACATTTCTGGGATCTTTATGACCTGAAACATTATAGGCCTGAAAGTATAAGAATATTTCATTTACAAATGTGGATTTAATAGCTGAATAATCGGTAATAGGTAAATAAAAGAATAGCAGCTACAATTATTTCATTTATTGACCCGCTAGGCTGACGTTTCGGTCTTGGTCAAGACCATCCTCAGACCTTGCGGGCTGTTAATATAGGCATACAATCAATAATTCAATCATATATTTCATGACCAAGACCGAAACGTCAGCCTACCGGGTCAATAAATGAAATAATTTTAGCTGCTATTCTTTTATTTACCTACTAATATTTCATTTATTTCTATCAATACAAGTTTGATTAGATTACTAATTGTATTATATTAAAATTTCGCAAAATTATTAACTATCTGTCAAGAGAAGAGAGAATATTTGCCATATTTCTAAGGTAATTTGATATTAGAGTATATTAATAAGTAGCAACGCATATTCAAAGATATATAGAATAGAATAAATAGAAGGAAGACGTTGCGTTGCGTAACACAAGAAGGAAATTGATCATTTTACCCCCTCGTGTCCAATTAAGCCGCCGCTCTCTCGTAAGAGGCTGGCTGTCTTATCACACCCACGCGCACCAAGTGATAAGAACTACTTGCATTTCCTTCCTTCTACCTGTCTAATCACAATTATTAATACCTTGTATAAAACAGAAAATACCTTTATAAAAATATGACATAGCGAATTAATTTTCAAAAAAAAAAAAATCTGGTGTGACTGGTCGCACAGCACACAACTTTCGATTACCGAAGGTAATAGAAAGTTATGTTCTGTGCTTGTCACACAAATTTTTTGTGTCGATATATATTTAGTTTCCGACAGTACGGTACAAAACTAAAATTAAAGCTCAATTCTTTCATGCTTAAAATTGAACACAGACACACACACACACAGAGACAGACAGACCATGTCGCGAAATTTTTTTTAGATTCCAGGGACCTCAAAACGTGTATATCCATCAAAATCTTGACATCTGAGATAGGGGCCATTTAATTTGCACATTTGTAAAAAAAACAAATGGCAATGACTTTTTTTCTTGTTTTATACAAAAAAAAATCTGGTGTGACTGGCGCACAGCACACAACTTTCTCTTACCTTCGGTAATCGAAAGTTGTGTTCTGTGCTTGTCACACCAGATTTTTTGTGTCGACATGTATTTAGTTTCCGACAATACGGTACATTCGATTTTCAAGATGTAAAATTTACAAGTATGGGAAAATATTTATATTTTGTTACCATGGCAACCATTTCTCCTATCTTTTCTATGGAGTACAAGAGTAAAGTGGTCTTCAGAAGATTGCAATTGCAAAATGAGAATATGCATTTTTAAAGAGCATCTAAAAAATAATTGATTTTTGAATTTAAAAAAAAATCGTTGGAGCAAATTTTGAGAAAATCGAAAAAAACTGAAAAAGTACATCAGTAAAGTACTAAAACTTTTGTTTAAAATCTTACTTTCACGCCTCCGAGGGGTGCCTATCTAGGTACTCTTTGGCCGATTTTGATTAAAAGCTTATTTTTCCGGTCCCGGGGGTGTTTAACTTAAATATAAAATTTCAACCTGGTAGCTCGATTCCTTCATGCTTAAAATTGAACACACACACACCCACACACCCACCCACCCACCCACACACACACACAGACAGACCATGTCGCGAAAACCACTTTTTTGGATTCAGGGGACCTTAAAACGTGAAGATCCATCAAAATCTCGACATCGAATTTTTGACATGAATCCAATACTTTCTCTCTATATATATATTACATATATACATAGGTAAGAGAAAGTAAAAGTGACCAGATAATAATGATGCGATTTAACCCTAGAACGCACAAGCTTTTTTCGAAACGCAAAGTCACAAGGAGGGCCTCTCAGGCCCACTATATGTTTAATAGGTTTTTCAACACATTTTTGAATAATTATATTAATTTTTGTTCATTAATTTATTTTAAAATTTATAAAAATATATAACTAATCAATATTTTATTCATAATTTTAAAATTTTTATTTTAAAAACATCTTTTACATATAATTTTTTTTAGTACAATGACCACTTCAAATATTTCTTTTACAGCAGACTTGTTATTTTTGTTTTCTGTTTATTTTAGTTGAACACAAATAACATCTTCTACTTGTAGGTTTTTAAGGATCAAAATTTTATTTTGATGTTGAGGGGGTACTTCCTCAATTACCCTTCTAATTGATTTCTGTAGTCCTTGTATCGATCTTATTTTTATGTGATCGCAAATTAATTCCTCGCTCAATTCAACAAAAAATTTTCTTCGGAGGTGTTTTTTTTGGAAATTAACATGAGATTTGTGTTTTAAATTAAAATAAATGATCATTGATGCAATTGCACATACCGTAATAAAGTTTTCAAAAAGGGCCAACAGCCAATGATTTGTTTTTCTTTTGCAGCTAGGCTATACTACCGTATGAGTGTTTGTCATTTTATCCAAAATATCTACTGCTCCTTTCGATTGATTATAATAAATAATAATTTCTGGTTTTTGGGCATGTTCATAAACAATACCAATATTGTCTGAATGATATATACTCGACAAGAGTAAAATATACTTCCTTTTTTAGGCACATAAGAGACAAGCGCAAATTTGAGAGTAAATCGAAAAAGTGTTTTTTTTTTTTTTTTTTTTTCTAATAGGTAAAAATTCAGCTGGAATACATTTTTGATCTTTTCTAAAGTATCTTTTCCAATAAAAAATAGAGTATTGAAACAGAAATTATGAGTCAGGTGAAAATTTCCGTAAAGAATATAAATATTTTTTTTTTGATCAATATCTTCATTGCTTGAATTTTCATTATTTTCTTCAGTAATGTGATCCTCTATACTGTATTTTATTTTATTTATTTTTTTTTTTAAGAATACTGTCTTTATCTTCGATAACATTTCAATCTCCTAGCTCTTTTCATTCTTTAGATATTTTGTTCACAAACAGACCATGTTGCAAAAACAACTTTTTTGAACTCAGGGGACCTCAAAACGTGTATATCCATCAAAATCTCGACATTGAATTTTTGACATGAATCCAATACTTTCTATATAATTACATATATAGTTAAGAGAAAGTAAAAGCATTCTTGAATGTTATCAGAAGATATAATCTCAAAAATATAGAGAAGCTTTGAGATCCGAAAGTCGAGATGAAACTGACAGTTTTCTTGATTTTTTCAAAATTAATAAAGAATTTGACAATATTTATTTTATTATTTAAAAAAGAACATGACAATTTTAAATATTTAAATAGAGAATACATAATAGGTTGTCATTCAAAGTGTTTTAAATACCCAGAAACCCCAAGGGCCTGGGAGGCCCTCCTTGTGACTTTGTGTTTGTAAAGTGGTTCGAAGAAAAAATAAGGCATAAAAAAAATTTTTTTTTTGAAAAACCCTTTAAAAATACCTTTATTATGAATAAATGGAGGAATACTAAAAACTTGAAATTTATAAGAAGCTTTTTCTGAGAGTTATTGAGAAAAAACGGAGTGACCGGGCCTGAAAGGCCCTGGTTTTGCGTTCTAGGGTTAAATAAAGAGGTATATCGTTCTTTTACTTTCTCTTACCTCTATATATGGACCCTGTTATGCAATAGTGTGTCAAAGACCAAAAAATTCAAAATTGAGTTAAGCACGGAATATTGTTTCAAATGCTTTAATTAATAGTATTTTTCATGAAATATGTCCTAAAAAAATTTATATTTAATGTTACTTGCACAATTGACAAGAAAAATTATATATAATCCAATGTAAACAAAAAACTTTATTGTTGATTTTCTCAAAACTCGATGTTTGGTCTTTGACACACCATTGCATAACAGGGTCCATATATGTTAATATATAGAGAAAGTTTTGGATTCATGTCAAAAATTCGATGTCGAGATTTTGATGGATCTTCACTTTTTGAGGTCCCCTGAATCCAAAAAAGTGGTTTTCGCGACATGGTCTGTCTGTGTGTGTGTGTTCAATTTTAAGCATGAAGGAATTGAGCTACGAGGTTGAAATTTTATATATAAGTTAAACACCCCTCGGGACCGGAAAAATAAGCTTTTAATCAAAATCGGCCAAAGATTACTAGTACTTTACTGTTGTACTTTTTCAGTTTTTTTCGATTTTCTCAAAATTTGCTCCAACGATTTTTTTTTTTAATTCAAAAATCAATTATTTTTTAGATGCTCTTTAAAATGTATATTCTCATTTTGTGATTGAAATCTTCTGAAGACCACTTTACTCTTGTATTTAATAGGGAAGATAGGAGAAATGGTTGCCATGGTAACAAAATATAAATATTTTCACATATAAATTTTACATCTTGAAAATCTAATGTACCGTACTGTCGGAAACTAAATATATGTCGACACAAAAAATCTGGTGTGATCAGCACAGTACACAACATTCGATTACCGAAGGTAAAAGAAAGTTGGGTGCTGTGCGCCAGTCACACCAGATTTTTTCCTTATAAGATGGCGGTATTATATCAAATTCGATCATAATGGCGCTTGGTTCCTTCATGAATAAAATTCTCCAATGATAAATTATTAGAGTCCGACCGAAACAAGATTTTCAGCCGAAACCGAAACCACCGCCGAGACCAGGATTTTTGGCCGAAACCGAATATTGGGTCGGTTCCTATAAATTATACTATACTTTTACTATCATTTTAGTTATTTAAAACTAATTATAACTAACTCATTGTTTTTACAACCTTATTAATTACATTAACTCAATTTTATTATAATTTCAATCAGTTCGATATAGTTTATATCAAAATATAAATATGCTCTAGGGATAACTATTTTCTATGTAAACATCTCTATTGAGTGTACGAACGAGAGACATTTGCGAATTAGATTATTTTTACTTTGGCTGGCATCTTTATCCTTCTATTATAATGTATAATAATGTACCATTTCCGATTGACGGATTTATCTAAGATATTAGATACACTTCTATCATCAATCTAGTTGCTTGTTTTTACAATCAATATACAGCAGATGATGTTGAGTTAAATATTTGGATTGGTGGTCCAGATGAAGAAGGCTGTTGAACATCAGCCAGTACATACAAATTTCATTAATATATATGTACTGTATAACTATTCAAAGTCAAAATGGTCTCGGCATAAAAAAATTAAGGTAATGAGATGAATTTGCATTTAATTCTCTTATAGAAATATATATTATTTTTTTTCTGTCTAATTAAATTTGGTGTTGTCCTATTAAAAGGCAGTTTTGGAGGTTGAAGGCTTGTGAACTTGAGGCAAGAGAGCAAGTAAGTCTCTTGGGACCACTTAGGCAGATTTCAATTGCAACTTAACTTGGCTTGCTAATTCACCTGCCCCCCCCTCCCTCCCATTCCTTCCTTTCTCCCTAAGGACCACAATTTGTCATTTTATTCTACTTTAAATATAATCCTTTTCTTTTGAGACTCGTCTCTAAAATTGAAATGAGATTAAATGGTAGTAAAATTTATACTGCGAGACATTGATTAAGATAAAAATGTTACGGGGAGGGAATTCAGTGGAAAAGAGAACAAAAAAATCTGGTGTGACTGGTCGCACAGCTCTCTTACGTTCGGTAAGCGAAAGTTGTGTTCCGGGCTTGTCATACCAGATTTTTTTGTTTGTTAGTAGATGGCCATAAGGATGATCAATTATATTATAACGACATCGGCCAAAAAATGAATACTTTTGCGTATTATCCGTTTATTTGTAGATATTTCGATTCTAATGGTATAGAATCATCCTCAGTACAATCAACAGATGTTTTGCAAATCGTTAACTCTTCCCATCAAATATGACAAAACATGATTCATGGAATGCGCAGCTATTTTGTCATATTGGATGGGAAGAGTTGACGATTTGCAAAACATCTGTTGATTGTACTGAGGATGATTCTATACTATTAGAATCGAAATATCTACAAATAAACGGATAATACGCAAAAGTATTCATTTTTTGGTCGATGTCCTTATAATATAACAGATTTTTTTGTTTTCGACAGTACGGTACATTCAAATTTCAATATGTAAAATTTATAAGTATGGGAAAATATTTATATTTTGTTACGATGGCAACCATTTCTCCTATCTTTCCTATGAAGTACAAGAGTCAGTCATCTTGAATTCTAATATATCGGCGGAAACTAAATATATGTCGACACAAAAAATCTGGTGTGACAAGCACAGAACACAACTTTCGATTACCGAAGGTAGAGAAAGTTGTGTGGTGTGTCGCAGTCCCACCAGATTTTTTTCTTTGGGAAGAGATTAATTTTATTTAAAGAGAAGATTTGTTTCTGCTTTCTAGCACAACATGAAAAAAAAGAAGAAGTTTCCGGCTTTAGAATTGCATTGAAGATTTGCGATAAACAGCGCGCGCGACAGGAGATGTGAAACCGCTTGTTGCGCTTCAGAGGATTAAACCCGATGACGTCTGTCTGTAATGGCGGAAAGAGAGAGAGGGGAAGGGGGTGGAGAATGAAGGGTGTGTCGCTCAATAAGGCCCAGCTTCTGCGCATGGGCACTTGCCCCATCAGACAGTTAGAGGGTAGTTTGTGTAGATGGCGACACCGCTTCAGGGTGTGTGCCGATTAAAACGCCACTCTGGTGGCAATTTTATTGAAATTATTACTAACCACACCACACCACACCGACAATAAACATTTGCTCAAAGGGTCTCTTTTGAATTAACATGCTTGAGAATAATTTCATTTGACGAGGCGTGGGTGGGTAAATTGGGAAACAGCCATCCAGGACAATACGAGAAATGTTAAAAACATTGTTCCCTCAACAATTGGAAGAATTTGAGACTTTTTGTTTAATAAAAAAAGTTGTAAAACTTTTCCTCTCTTCTTAATTACAGTTAACTTTAAAGGGCCGGTTGCTTCACATCTAGTCAACTAGTAAAATGCAAAACATATTGAGGTGTGTTACTGTATGGGTTTGTTGTTTTTGCTGAGCGTTCTGTTTGTTTTGTTTTGTCTGTTTCGCTGTAAATGTGTTGTTGTTTTGTTTGCTGCTCATATGAGGCACAAATCGCCTCAGAGCATTAATGTTCATAAATAAATAAACTTCTCTACAGTCTTTTTTTTTAACACACACTTTTTTTTCTCATTCAAAAGGATTTTATATCCCACTCTGAAAGATATGAACTTTGCTATGGGACCCACATCTTGTGGGTACGTGGATGGCGAACACGAGCTACCCGAGGTGGGACTGGCAGTCCTTCTATTCTTTACATATCTGTCCCTTCCTTCTATATTTTCAACAAGCGTCAGACTGTGCGACGGGCCGACCTGTTCTGTCACAAAAAAACCCATTCTCCCGCAACGCGGGAATAATAAAAGCAAAGAAAGAAGAAGAAGAAAGATAGAGAATTGTAGATGCGAGTTCATTCCCGGCGTTCAAGTTTTTCACCCTTTCCAAATAGGAAACCCGCATCGGTTCGTAAAGAAGACACTCCACTATCCTAGCCTAGAATATTGCAACAATATTGCAAATCTCTCTCAATAATGGCAATATTGCAGAACATTGCTGTAATATTGTAAAATTAAAAATTTTATTTTGGGGCGCTAAATTGGGCAGTAGACGAAATAAGTTTGAGAACCTCTGACATAGAGAGAGACATTCCGCTATTATACAGTATACTAGCCGCGCCGCCCGCCTTCAGGGGGCTTCGCGTTTCAACTCAACGCTCACACCCACATTCACAGTCTTTTCTACAACTCAGGCCATATAAGACTTTATACGATAACCGTTGTTATTTATAATATCTATTGGGGGTACAGGCATTTCTATTTAAGCCATCTGGTATCCAATTGGCTTAAATAAAATCATCAGACTGCCTGGGGTCCGAACCCGCGACGTTCGGTATAGCTGCCAACTACACCAAGCCCGAGGGTGAAAAGTAAACTATTATTATTATTATTAATATTATTATTATTCCATTCCAATTCAGTGCCTCCTTGAGGATTTGTTTATCTTCAAAGGATACACAACTGCAAAGAATACTTAAATATTTCTCTATACATTTCCTATGGAAGGAATCGTAACTTTAAGAATTAATAACTCAAAAAGTTATAAGAATTTCGCGACCCGAGTATTTTTCCGGGACTCTATAAGACTGCAAAATCTCGTTTAAAAATTCCAACCGTAAGTTGGTCAAACAGAGCGTGCCAGACGGACATCGCTATTATATATATATAGAGTATATATATGATAGATTTTATTTCAAAATTTTGTAAAATCTTTTTGTATGAAGAAATAAAAAAACATCTTATGAAAACTCTCTGGCAAGAGCGAGGTTATGAAAAAATACGTCTAATAAAAAAAAATTTTCAAATTTAATTAAAGAGAGAGAGAGAGAGAGAGAAAATCAGGTCCGACATCTTTTCCATCGGGGGGCAGGCAGGCAGTCATTGAATTCCATTGTCCCACTCTCTCCCTTCTCTTCTTCCTTTTGGACCCTCAATGACAAAAGACAGGTTGATTGGACTCAATTGAGCCTCTCTCTCTCTCTCTATTGCCATTATATTTATAGAAATGGTAACATCTCAGGGACAACAAGAGAGACGAGAGCTGAATCACTCACTCACTCACTCGCTTTCTATTGGCTAATTAAATCAATATTAGTGTCCTTATTATTTTCACCGGGAAAACCCCCTTCCTCTTATTTTTACGATTTAGGTATCAATAATTCATGAATATATACTGGTAGATAAAGACAATAGAATAAATAATTAGAAGTTTATACAAGATTTGCGGAGATAATTTAGGAGATGATTACTTTCATCAGATAGTCGCCATCTTTTTCTTTTAACATATCACAGAGAACAAAATAAGAAGTCATGAAGTTATGAAGTCAATTTAAACAGATACTTTTCTTCTTAATTATGAAAAGAAAATTATTATTATTCCATTCCAATCCAGTGCCTACTTGAGGATTTGTTTACATTCATGGAATACACAAATGAAAAGAATACATAAATATTTCTCTATACATTTCCTATGGGAGAAATCGTAACTTTAAGAATTAATAACTCATAAAGTTATAGGAATTTCGGGATGAAAATAATTTTCCTGTAATCCCTAGAAGGTCCTCTTTATACATATAAAATTTCATTTCAAAATTCCAACGGGAAGTTGCCTAAATAGAGCGTGACAGACAGACAGACATTAGCGAATTTTATATATAGATATAAAGATAATGACCAAGTGCTGAGCCTATAAATTATTACTTTCTCTTATCCTATATGGGTAATTGTTTTACAAACCGAACAGTTTCTGACCGATATATTTTTGATATGGCTGAAATTTTTTTTACGGGTTCTACAATATATCGAAAAAAATATACTAGTATTCGAGGATTTTTTTTTTTTTTGTAATATTTTGGAAAATAGAGACGGTCAAAAATTTAAGAATTAGGTGATTTTTGGATTAGAGACTCACTTTTAAAAATTCATAACTCCGGTTCTATTTGAGCTAGAAAAATACTTTTTTACCATTTTAAAACGTGAACTTTGAGAAAAAAAAAATTGTTCCATCAAAATTTATTAAAGATTTCACATTGTTATCAACAATTAAAATTTATTAATTCATATATCCGAAAAAATAAGGGTGTGCCGCCGGGAGTCGAACCACGGATCCTCCGATTTGTACTCAGAGTGCCCTACCACTGGACCACAGCAGTCGTGATGGGGAAATCGGAGAATCCGTGGTTCGACTCCCGGCGGCACACCCTTATTTTTTCAGATATATGAATTAATAAATATTTAATTGTATAAATTTCGCGGCTCATATACGCGCATATATATAATATCTTAAATATTATATATAATTTCTTATTTAACAATTAAAATTTTTAAATGGATATTTTACAATTGGGCCCTAGTCGTTGCACATTTTTAGTATAATCATCGGCTTCTAGGTCAAATTCTGTGCCGGAAACGGTTTTTCAATCGATGGATAAACAATTAATACTATTGAAAAAAATTAAATAATCTAGTGCGATACGTCATATCGGCGCGCCGGTTCCAAGGCACGCCTTCTTTTCTCGCCCCAAACCCTTTTTCTTTGTTTTATAATGGTACAAGTGACAAAACCCGCCTTCGACGAAATTTGCCGCTTGCCAGGGGCTGCGCCCCCTGTACCCTCTTGCTCTTCTTCGGCGAGCAAAGGAAGCAAATTTATTCTTGCTCACTGTTTGAAAATTTTAAATTTCCCTCTAATAGAAATGCCTGGACCCCCAATAGATATATTAAACATACGAGTATCGTTTAAAGTCTTAAATGGCCTAAGTTGCCGAAAAGACTGTGTGAATGTGTGTGTGTATGTGAGTGTGAATGAGAAAAAAGTGTGTGTTTAAAAAAAAATTCCCTTTCTGACTTCACTTCCTCTGACTCTGGCTTTTTCTCAATTGATTGATATTGATGTACTTTTTCACTTTTTTTTCGATTTTCTCAAAATTCGCTCCAACGATTTTGATTAAAATTCAAAAATCAATTATTTTTTAGATGCTCTAAAATACCATATATATTCTCATTTTGCGATTGAAATCTTCTGAAGACCAATTTACTCTTGTATTCGTACTTCATAGATAAGATACAAGAAATGGTTGCCACCGTACTGTCGGAAACTTAATATATGTTGACACAAAAAACCAGTCACACCAGATTTTTTTCCTTAGAGAGATCGAGGATGTCCAGGGAGGAAAGCCAAAAGCGGGCGGACCGGCTAGTATATTAATAAAACAGCTGAAAACTATTTAAAATAAAGATTTTAAAGAACTATAAGCTTCCGCCGAAGAGAGTATAGAAATTACTCATGCTAAAATATTTTTTTTAATCATTATATCAAAAAATTTGTATAAGAATGAAAAATTATCTAGTTTCTAATCTGCTTGAAAGTAAAATCTTTAATTGTAATTTTTGAATCTAGGTCACTGAAACGTGAACAAACAAATTCCACTCTCTTTCATTCAATTTAACTCTTGACCTTTTTTTTTTTAAACAAACCTTCAAATAATATAAAAAAAATTTTTATAATCTAGTTAAACCAAATAAAATAGTCGTTAAAGTTTAAAAACACACTTTTAGTTAATGAGCGAAACTATTAAACAAATAGTCCATTAGTCAAGTTAATCTGAGATATCTTTTTAATTAAATACTAACTCCTAAAGCACTGAATAAAATCACAATTGCCTGCACACTTTATTTTAATAGGTAAAACATTTTTGTGATTCAAAAGAAAGGTGGACGTCATTAGTAAATCTAGTCGCAGAGCACCGTAATCGAAAGTTGTGTGCTGTGCTTGTCACACCAGATCTTTTGTGTCGAGATATATTTATTTAAAAGAAGAGGAAGATTTATTGCAGTAATTGGACCAAGGTGTTGTGGTTAGAGAATAACAATACAATTTATTGCTGTTTGCTTTATTCAGGTAAAAATGTTTCTGACAAAAATAAAAAAACAATGAAATGTAATAGTTTTTAATTGATCAAGTTGATATACAAAATACAATTGTTAACTGACAGCTTATGTAATTATTAGGGCTCGGATTTCGCCCTATTTGCCTTTTTTTTATTTATGGCTTAAAATTTAGGCCAATATGATATGTATTTCATGAAATTCTGAATAAAAGAAGAGGCATTTGTTAGTGCCTATAATGCCTATTTTGGCCGATCCTGGGTTTTGGTGCCTATTTCATCTATAAATGCCTTTTTTAGTGCCTATTTTAAGTTCAAATAGTTAATTTCAATTTTTTACGAGCTATACATTTAAAATTTTTTTTGAATTATCAAGAAAATTTTTCAAAGGGGGGGGGGTAAAGGGGGTACATTTAAAATTTTTTTGAATTATCAAGAAAATTTTTCAAAGGGGGGGTAAAGGGGGTAATTAACCCCCCCCTCCCCGAGATTTGAAAAAATACTTTTTTCGAAAAAAAAATTTATTTTTAATGTAAAATTAGTACTTAAAAATTTGATTTGTATTCTGGCAAACAAGTTCAGAATGCGCCTTCAAATTACCGAAATTAAGAAAAAATTGTGTGCTGTGCGACCAGTCACACCAGATTACCAAAAATAAGACATCAATTTTTAAAATTTTTTATATTATTTCTTAAATAATGCCTTTTTAAGTGCCTTTTTAAGTGCCTTTTTAAGTGCCTATTTTAATAATTTTTAGTGCTTAGTTTTTTTTTTTTTTTGTTTTTTTAAACATTCACACTTTTTTCTCATTCACACTCACACTCACACATACATTCACACAGTCTTTTCGGCAACTCAGGCCATTTAAGACTTTAGACGATAACCGTTATTGATAAATATACATATAGGGGTCCAGGCATTCTTATTTAAGCCATTTGGTATCCAATTGGCTTAAATAAAATCATCGGACTGCCTGGGGTCCGAACCCGCGACGTTTGGTATACGAGGTTAGCACGCTAACCTCTACGCCATGCCCCGAGGGCTAGTGCTTAGTTGCCTGCCTATTTTAAAGATATTTAGTGCCTATAAATCCGAGGCCTAGTAATTATAATATGTAAGTAAATTAAATAAAAATGTATTTTGCAGGCCTGAAGATGGTAGTTGGGCTACCGAAACTGTTGCTAGCCAGTCGCCAGACCTTAGAATAAAGCAAACAGCAATAAATTTTATTGTTATTCTCTAACCACAACACCTTAGCAGCGGCGTAACTAGACTTCGTTCGATTTCGTTCAAAGGACATCTTCAGGCCAATCGATAGCCCAAAGAATAAATTATAGATATTTTCTACATTCTGTTGTTTTATTATTCTCTATTCATCACTTAACACAACAGACAAATGGAGTATTACATCAAATACAAATAATTTTTTCTTAAAATTTGCAAAAAATATTTCTTTATATAACTATAATTATTTTTATTAAGTTTATTTAGAAATAAATTGCTGGGAAAGAATAAAGTATCATTCAAGTTAAAAATATTGTTTACAACGACGATATACTCATATACCATATAACAGAGAAGGAAGATGACGTCACTACAGCCTGAATGTCATATATGTAATATAGTGATCGTGTCAAAAATTCGTTGGCGAGGATGTTGAAGGAAATACTCGATTTGAGGGTCCCTGATTCGAAAAAAGTGGGTTCCTCAAAATGTAGGGATGTGTGTTCAAATCAATTTCGCCACAACAAATCTGCTAAACAAGTACAGTACCGAATTTGATTAGAAATATCTACTATTTATTATCTAAACAAGAAAGAAAAATAATATTTGACGTTATATGTGATTCTGACGCTATCACGTTACCGTGTTACGTCTCTTTGTACGTTATTATAATAATCAAATAAGATATTCTCAATATTCATATTGGGGTAGGGGGTAGGATAAAAAATAAGCCATTGAAGGGAAGGAAGAGAGAGAGAGGGGTGTTGAGAAATAGGACGAGATCCCCTCTCTTTCTCTCCTGGCTGAGATTTCGCCATTGCGTTCCGGTCACGTTTTCAATCATAGCTATTTCAAACCCATTTTTCAACGTATTTTTTCACTGATAAGCGAATTATGATTCGTTTTGCTATGGCTTATTGCACACGTACTTTTTTTTCTCTCTCTTTCTTTTTTTTTTAAGCTAAATCTCTTTTCGATTGTATTAAAAATGAAATATTAATATATAATACGTAAGCTATATATGGGCTATAAATACAAGAAAATTTTAATTTTTATATCCCCCCATCCTCCTTTATCTGAACAATTTGTACACTACGACTAGGAGAGAAAGCATGGTTTCATTTTTTTGTTATTTAAGGCTATTTAACATTCAATCCTTCTATATGTATCTAATTTAAATGAATTTATCACTCAGGATGTGAAGCTAATCACTATTCTTTAGATCAGCGTTTCCCAACCTTTTGAAGTCCACGGCACCCCAAAGGTGCGTTGGGAATAATATTACACACTAGCGGCACCCTTCCTTTTTTCCCCTATCAAAACGAAATTTTTTCCGCCCTGGGGCAAATTTTTTTTCCCTTGCGTGAAAATCATTTGACCTTTTTTTTTGGCAAAGCTTAATTTTTTCCGACCTACAGAAAATTTTGTCGCTTCCATTTTAGTCATTTGACCTTTTTTTTAGCAAAACTTTATTTTTTCCGCCTCTTATATATATTTTTTTTAATCTAAATATCTCGCGGCACCCCTTAGGCATTCTCGCGGCACCCTTGGGTGCCGGGGCACACCGGTTGGGAACCACTGCTTTAGATTATGGTGAATCATAGAGGAGTCGGCTCATCATGTCAGCCAGGGCCGGATCTAGGGGGGTGGATCTGCCCCGGGGGTAGATATCAGGGGGCGCCAATTAAAGAAAGATTTACTAAAAAAAAAGGTAAAATGATATGAATTTTGTATAAAAAATTGTTAAGGAAGGGGCGGCAAATTAATTTTCCCCCACCTAAATAATCTAGTTTCGGCCCTGATGTCAGCTAAAGGGCCGGCTTTTTCATTCATTAACATGGATTAAGCTACTTTTTTTTTTTTTTTTTTTTTTTAAACATTCACACTTTTTTCTCATTCACACTCACACTCACACACACACTCACACAGCTCTTTTCGGCAACTCAGGGCCATATAAGACTTTGACGATAACCGTTGTAGAGAAAATATCTATTGTGGGTTGAGGCATTTCTATTTAAGCCATCTGGTATCCAAATGGCTTAAATAAAATCATCGGACTGCCTGGGTCCGAACCCGCGACGTTTGGTATAGGAGGGATTAAGCTACTTGAATATTGAGAAATTTTTAATTCTATGTAGGCAAAAAAAAAATGTAAATTTTATAAGAAAATGGGAAAATATTTATATTTCGTTACCATGGCAACCAGATCTCCTATCTTTCCCTATGAAGTAGTCATGAGTAAAGTGTGCTTTAAAAAATTTTGATCAAAATCGTTAGAACAAATTTTTGAAAATAAAAAAAAAAAACTGAAAAAGTACATTAATTAAGTACTAGTACTCTTTGATCGATTTTATTTTCACGCTTTAGGGGGTGTTAACTTAAATAAAAATTTCAGCCTCATAGCTCAATTCCTTCATGCTTATAATTGAACACAAACAGACAGACACACCATGTCGCGAAAACCACTTTTTTGAACTCAGGGGTCATCACAGGGGATTATGTAAATGCATCAAAATCTCGACATATGAATCCAATACTTTCTCTCTCTATATTTTATTTATTATTTTATATTATTTGGGTCCTCCTTTTCCGTGGCAGCTGCTAGGCTGTGGAACGCGATTCCATCCGAGATTAGGGGCTCGCGAACATTAAACACATTTAAGAGCAAACTTTTTAAATATCATTTAAAGGAGCAGGAGCGTTGATACTATATTGGGAGAGACCTAGTTAACATAATAATGTAAATACTTTTTGAGGCTTTAGGAGGCAAATGCCTCAGAGCCTAATAAAACTACCTATCTATCTCTCTATATACAATATATTAACAACACTAGTGGCAAAGCCAATTTTTATTGAAAAGAAATAATAAGTAAAATAATTGCAAATTATTTTTTACTAAAAAGAGAACTTTTTTTTTACCGCCGCGCTAGCAAAGTGCCAATCAAAAGTCAAATTTACATTTATAATCAAAATATTCTTGGAAATTGAAAGAGAGTATTCCTAACTGCTGAATTCTTGACAGGATATTTACAAAAAAAAAAAAAAAATGGCAAATGAGATTTTTATTTTTAATTTTTTTTTTCCATGTTGGCCGGAGGAGACAAAATATATAATAATTTAATCTAAAAGATGACATGTTTATTAAATTCTTCCCTCACCCACACACACACACACACACACGCATGCATCAAACAAGCCTTTGACAAAAAATATCTTTATAAGATTAAGCGAATTTTTTTTTTTTTTTTTTAATTAACCGGAACAAAAATAACGAGAGCATATCATCTAAAAAGCCTATAATCCATTTTTTTCTACATTAAATTAGTAAAATTAAATTTAGCTGTTTCAGTTGAAAAATAAAATGGGTTTAAACGAAAGGGAATTTCATTTTTATTCGGACTGTAGTAGCTCACCGGGCGGGATTCCCGTTTGTCAAGGATTAAATAATTATATTTATTTTAGAATGGAAAAGAACAAGTAAAGGGGCAGCAAATGAAGAGAGGCCTTTGGATGCTAAATGCCGAAAAATATACATGCGCACAAATTCGTGCCAAAACAACAATGACAACTTTGTGCCTAATTAATTTATAAGCCAACGAGGACTGAAGGTGGACAAATAAATTTTGTCTGAAACGTCTCCTTTTTCGGCATTTAGCATCCAAAGGCTCTCTTCATTTGCTGCACCTGTACTTGTTCTTTTCCATCCCATAACATCAACAGCAACTTCTCTTCGAATTATATATTTATTTTAAATAAAAAAAGGCCTGGCAAGGGAATAGAACAATCGCCACCAATATCATAGCAGTCAAGCAATGTCAGGCTTGGTGAAAACACGGGTGGGTGGAACTAGTGTAGCCAAGAAACCATCGATAAAAAATATTTAAAAATTTAAATACATTAAATGAAAAAAAAAAATTGCGTCGTCATCTATTGTTACCTTCTCTTACCTCTATGTGTATATTCCAAAGTGTTTTTCGCGTTATGTTCTGTCTTTGTGTGTGTGTCTGTTTGTGTGTATGTCTGGGTTCAATTTTAAGCATGAAGGAATTGAGCTAGGAGATTGAAATTTTATATTCATGTTAAGACACCTTCCTAGGGCGTGAAAATAAGCTTTTAATCAAAATCGACAAAAGAATACTAGTATTTTACTGATGTACTTTTTCCGTTTTTTTTTTTTTTTTTTGTATTTCCCAAAATTTGCTCCAACCATGTTGATTAAAATTCATAAATCTATTATTTTTTACATGCTCTTTAAAATATATATTCTTAGATATGAGTAGAATGGCAGCCAAAAAGAAATCAGACAAAAATTTAATCAATCTTTGTATCTGATTTTATTTCGATTGCCGACGTTTCGGACGCAAATCGCGCCCTTCCTCAGGACATTCAATTTATTTTATTAACTATCGATTGTCCTGAGGAAGGGCGCGATTTGCGTCCGAAACGTCGGCAATCGAAATAAAATTAGATACAAAGATTGATTAAATTTTTGTCTGATTTCTTTTCTGGCTGCCATTCTACTCATATCTGCTTATAATTTCAGCCATCATCTCAATATTATTGTGTATATTCTCATTTTGCCATTGAAATCTTCTGAAGACCACTTTACTCTTGTACTTCATAGGAAGGATAGGAGAAATTGGTTACCATGGTAATAAATATAAATATTTTCCCCCCGTTTATAAATTTTACATAGCCCTCGGGGCATGGCGTAGAGGTTAGCGTGCTAACCTCGTATACCAAACGTCGCGGGTTCGGACCCCAGGCAGTCCGATGATTTTATTTAAGCCAATTGGATACCAAATGGCTTAAATAAGAATGCCTGGACCCCTATATGTATATTTATATAATAACGGTTATCGTCTAAAGTCTTAAATGGCCTGAGTTGCCGAAAAGACTGTGTGAATGTGTGTGTGAGTGTGAGTGTGAATGAGAAAAAAGTGTGAATGTTTTAAAAAAAAAAAAAAAAAAAAAAAATTTACATAGCCTACGGGCTTGGTCTAGTTGGTAGCATGCCCTCCTTCTATGCCGAACGTTGCGGGTTCGGACCCCAGGCAGTCCGATGATTTTATTTAAATAAGAATGCCCTATAAATAAAAAGTCTTATATGGCAATTTTACAAAGTTATTAATAACTTTGTAAAATCAAAAAATAATTATATCTATCTTCGCTGGCATTTACTTCGTTCATGCTTGTAACTAGTAGAACAATATTATACAGTATTAACAAACCCAATGGTAATGATTAAAAACGATGATAACAATTTTATGGTTTAATCTTCGTAATAGAGAATATTGTAAATTAAAAAAAAATATATATATTTTTCCCTTATTTCTTTATTTTTATCAAATTTATTGCTTTTTGCTCTTCCCTTGGTTCGATCATTAGAGAGCATAGAAACCGATTAAAGAAGACTTTATCGAGTTTATCAACAACTCTATAATCGAACTCTCCCCCCCCCCCTCCCATACTCTGAGAGAACATATTTATTGTTCGTTGTTCGATTTCACGTCAGGGAACCATTTGGAAAATCAAAAAGATAAAACTATCTTTGATAGGACGGGGGCTATTCTAAAATAAACATTTTATTTGTGAGTCAAATAAAATATTCTTTTTTTTTAATACAATAGTTAGAGGTCGTCTACATATTATGTAACGCCTTTTTTGACGATTTTCTAGTCCCCCACCTCCATGTCACAGTTAGACACATACAAACAAACCCCCCTACAAATATTATGTCACAACATAGAACAACTCCCACCCCGAGAATAAAATTTCTCATACAAATTCATATCATTTTACCTGAAAACCATTCGACTTTTTTTTTTTCAAAAAATTTTATAAATTCAACTTTGAATTGTTAAGTCACGCTTACGTTAGAGAAACGCCCGGGTTAAATAAACTACAATTTATTTGTCTTTTATTTCTAATCACATTAATTGTGAAAGTCCAAATCAATTAATCATTGTAAATATATTATATTGATTAATCAGATTGGCATGAGTTAATAAAACGAAAAGTAAAAAAAATAGAATTTCATTATAATGAGAAGTCGCCTTGAATGCCTTTCTTTTTACCAGCAGGCGAAGTTGGACTGATGACTCATTTTCTTATGACAAAACCGTTGAGGGTTCATTGTTTAAAACAACATTCTAAGTAGCAAGCTACTGTTGTAAGGATATATGTGACAGAAAAAAAAAGAGAATTATTCATTGTTAACCTAGCTGTATGTTTGGCTCTTTTAATGTTTTGAGTCCTGATTTTTTTTTTTTTTTTTTAAACATTCACACTTTTTTCTCATTCACACTCACACTCACACACACATTCACACAGTCTTTTCGGCAACTCAAGCCATTTAAGACTTTAGACGATAACCGTTGTGATTAATATATAAATTGTGGGTTCAGGCATTTCTATCTGGTATCCAAATGGCTTAAATAAAATCATCGGACTTTGAGTCCTGATGAAGGGGGGCGTTGAGTCCCCCGAAACGTCGGCTGTATAGTGGTATTAAAATTTGGCCTGAAAGTACCTCAAGCATTTTTATTTCTCATTCAATTGTAAATATTGCTTTAAAAAAAATAAATATTTTTGGCTTTAAAAAAAGGCATGTTTGTGTATTCTCTTTTTTTTGGCTCCTGACAATCTTTTTGTAATCATTTGCATATTAGGTCTTCCTCCATTATCTTTGATTTTAAATAATATAAATTTATTATTAACTACAAAGCTCAAATTTAATATTAAAAAATCGGGTGTGACTGATTGCAGCTGATTTTTTGTGTCGAAATATGATTAGATTCCGACAGTACTATCCATTCGAATTTCTATGGGAAAATATTTATATTTTGTTACCATGGCAACCATTTCTCCTTATCTTTTCTATGGAATACAAGAGTAAAGTGGTCTTCAGAAGATTTCAATGGCAAAATGAGAATATACATTTTAAAGAGCATCTTGCAATTACCTGAAATTTTGACATTGGACAATTACGAAAAAGTTAACGACCTTTATTTTTTTTGGTGTCCTCATTGAAATTAAGGAGAACCCTTTTAATGATATTTGTATAGTCTATATTATGTATTAATATAATTGTATTATTTTCTAATATTTCTTCAACGTGTTGTTTGCTATTATTAAAACTAATCTATGTATTAATGTACCTATATGATATATATGTATGATACTCAACTCCTTGCTATGATTGTAATTTTCACAAGCAATAAAAATCTTATTCTATTCTTATTCTATTTTAAAGAGCATCTAAAAAATAATTGATTTTTGAATTAAAAAAAAATCGTTGGAGCCAATTTTGAGAAAATCGAAAAAAAATCTAAAAAACTACAACAGTGAAGTATTAGTACTTTTTGGTAGATTTTGATTAAAAGCTTATTTTCACGCTCCAGGAGGGTCTCTAACATAAATATAAAATTCCAAACTCGTAGCTCAATTCCTTCATACTTAAAATTGAACACAGACAGACTATGTTGCGAAAATCACTTTTTTGAATTTAGAGGACCTCAAAACGTGTATATCCATCAAAATCTCGACATCGAATTTTTGACATTAATCCAATATTTCTCTCTCTATATATTAACATATATATATATATAGGCAAGAGAAAGTAATAAAACATATTTCGTATATCCATTTACTCTATCGAAATTATTTCAAAATAAATATCGTTTGATGGTTATTGTTTTTAATTAATTAATTAAATTGACAGTAGAGAGAGAGAGAGATGTGTAGAATAGGGTGGGGGTGGGGGCTTAATCAGAGACAGCTGGGCAATTACCAGATCGCCAGCTAAGCTGATCATCTCTCTCTGAGAGAGAGAAGAGTGGGAGTATTGATAAAGGTTTTATGGGGAGTTAGCCTAATTGAATCGGGGCTCATATAAACATTGCACACCCCCTCGATTCACTCTCTCTCTTTATACGTCACGTGACCGTATCAGTCAATGAAAAGAATTAATTAATTAATGACCTGAGATAGAGAGTGAGATCATTTATCATTAAATGGTCTAATTAATTTATTTTTATGATTCAGAAATTTGGTAGGGTGGAGTAGCGAGCTGATAAGATTAAGAAAAAATCTGGTTGTGACTGGTCGCACGGCACTCAAGAGAAAGTTGTGTACTGAGCTGGTCACACCAGATTTTTTGTGTCGATATTTAGTTTCACATACCAACTTAGTTCTAAATTTGACCACTTGCATTTCATAATATGTCAATTGATTCAAAATTTCCATAGGCTCTGTGTATTTTAAATGTTGACTGGTTGAAATGAACTATGGTTATTTTTCAAAATTTTAATCTCATATTTGGATTGGTGTGCGTTCAGCATAAGTTGTCCCTAAGGGATAAAAGTTTGGACACACCTGTTTTATTTTCTATATTCTAAATAAAATCGTCATTTTTATTAATATGCAAGACCATTTACGTATTAAAATAACTAATATTTAATATAACGTTGTGCCTATGAGATTATTAAGTCTCAAGAACGACGTAGAATGCCTATAATTGAGATGGGGTTGTTCAAGAGGGAGATATTTCGCCAAGTTAAGTAACTTATGTCTAAATTCTTACGCAAGGAGATGGATACCTCTCAAGAACTTATGATATTTATAGATTTGAATAATTATGATTTAGTTTGAAATTCGGCGAAACAATCAATGCTGCCACCTATAAACAGTTATATGGTTGATGAACTATGTAACAGTGCTGCTGTCTTTACAAAAAAAAAAAGATAAAGTGCTGCCATCTACTCTATGTATTACCCTTTGTATAATAAAATTAATTAAATTAAATTAAAATGTTTACAAGTTATTAGTTAGGGGATCAGTGGCTAGATGGCGATACTGGGCTGCTTCAGTGGCTTGAAAATCTGGATATAAATGAATTAATTATTTATAAACTATTGTAATTAGTTTCTTTTAATTATACATTTTTTATAATTTATAAATGACTTTTTATTTAAAAAAAAAAAAAATGTAATAGTACTACGTGGCAATTAAGTAGCTTAAAAAAGTTTCGAAATATCCTACGAGTCAGTAAATATTTGGTTTCAAGAAAAAATCAAGTAATTCAAAAATTTGCCAAGAGATGTCAGAAGGGGGCTAATACGTAATATTTAATGCATTTGGTTGATTTCCATTGATCTTTTAACAATAAATACTTTATAAATGTTATTATATATTATGTATCTTTTATAAAAGCATATAAATATAGGCCAGATATAGGCTAATACTATATCGTCTGTTAGACTAGCCTGCCATCTATTGCAAGAATCCTGAACTAATTTGACAGTTAGTTTTTAAATGAATCATCTAAGCTTATTTTAAAAATTTCTTAATTAATATGTGATTAATGATAAGAATAAATTCATTTTTAAATTTAAAAAAAATTAAAGATTATTGGGACTGATTGTTTTTTGTATTTGCTTGATAACAAAAAAATCAATTATGATAATTTTTTAATAAGTCATTAAAAAAATTATAGCTCGATGTCCCAATAATCTCTTATGAATTTACTTCATTTCATTTAAACAAAAACGGCATTGAAAAATTCCTTATAATTGTCTAGTTTTTTTTAAAGTACGTTTAGACGTCGCTCCTGAACTTCCTTAAGAACCTTTCTTCTTGATTATGGGCCTAATTTTAATTCAAAATCATATAGTATATATAAAATTGAGAATATTAAACTCTCTCTTTGAAGAATGAATGAATATGTAGAAAAAAAAATATATCTTCAAAAACAAACATATTATTTTCGTCCTGAAATTGCATTTGTCAAACACGAATGCATTAAATAAATCCGTTGATTCCTACCTGGACCGATGTAGAGACCGGTTGGAGGTTGACCGGGAGGTCCAGTAGGCCCGGACAGTCCGCCCGCACCGGCATGATATTCAACACCCTCTGCAGCAGCTGCAGCGGCTGCAGCAGCAGCAGCCACCCCCTCTTAATGTCGGGTGTAGTAAAGAAGGCCCTCTGGGAGGCACCTCGGGGGGCGCAGGCTCCGGTGGTGATTCCTCGCCCATGTCTGTAGCAATAACGCAAAAACACCGTCACTACTCCACCTGCCCTGCCTTTCTACAACTATCGAATGCAAATTAAAAAAGAAAAAAAAAAGCAGCAGAAAGAGAGCGAGGCAGGCCAAGAAACATTCTAAGAGATCGTTCTCTAAGCTAACAAATTTACAACGGCTAAACAAAAAAAACAAAAAAAAAAATTTAGATTCTGATCGCCTGCCATGTCATGCTTTCAAAACTGTAATTTTTTTCGGCATCTGAGGCCATTAATCATATTAATTTATAACATTTAAAATATACATAGAACTTCCTAGAATCCGAACTCACACCCCTTGGCTTTTAAGATGATAAATATTGACATTGTCAGTGTCTAATCTCTGAGCCATGGAGGAGGAGGTTTTCTTTCGATTAATAGATAACGGTATAAGGATTATAGATCATGGTATATTAGATCCTTCCATTATCATAAACAACAATGCATCATTAGTAAGAATAAAAAACAAAATCAAAAAATAATTTTCTTTTAATTATTATGCTTTTGAATAGAGCTGTTTTATATTGGAGCTGCACTGAGTCGTTCTTTGATCCCGATTCATTTTCTTTGCTCTTATCGACGCTCTGATCGGAGATGGATATAATAAGTGAAGTATTTCTAGGCCCTTATTGGGAAATAAAAAAAAAGAGAAAAATTTTCATAATATATTTTTCTAGACAAACTATTGAATGAAGTGGCACAAAAAACACAAACAAATTGAAAGTTAATCTACAGTATTTTTTTTTATTTAAAATAAATAAATTTACTTACTATTTGTTTGTCTTTTTCTGCCACTTTAATTCAATCAACTTTTAAATCTATTTATATTTAATGAGGGTATTCATGATCTTGAATATACGACGTCCTATCGTCTTAAAAGTCTCCTATGTCTTATTTGAGTATACGATATACGACATTCACCTCTCGTATTGCTAAATAGTACATACGACGGCCACAGGCGTGTTATATCGATGTCGTATGTTGTAAATGAATTCCCGCCTTTAGAAATGTCAAAGTTATATTCTAACCTAAAAAGTGTTTGTGCAGTTTGTGTTTTGTTTTCAACTGTTTAGTGTGTTATTTTGTTTGTTTCTCTTATTTATTTATTTAAAAATAAAAATCTGGTGTGACTGGCGCACAGCACACAACTTTCTCTTACCTTCGGTAATCGAAAGTTGTGTACTGTGCTTGTCACACCAGATTTTCTGTGTCGACATGTATTTAGTTCCCTGCAGTAAGGAATATTTGAATTCAGATGTAAAATTTATAAGTGTGGGAAAATATTTATATTTTGTTACCATGGCAACCATTTCTCCTATCTTTCCTATGAAGCACAAGAGTAAAGTGTGCTTCAAACAATTTTGAGGGCAAAACGAGAATATACATTTGAAAGAGCATCCAAAAAATAATTGATTTTTGAATTTTAATCAAAATCGTTAGAGCGAATTTTGAGAAAATCGAAAAAAACTGAAAAAGTACATCAGTAAAGTAATAGTACTCTTTGGCCGATTTTGATTAAAAGCTTATTTTTCCGGTCCCGGGAGGTGTTTAACTTAAATATAAAATTTCAACCTCCTAGCTCAATTCCTTCATACTTAAAATTGAACACACACACACACACACACACACACAGACACACAGACACACAGACAGACAGACCATGTCGCGAAAACCACTTTTTTGGATACAGGGGACCTCAAAACGTGAAGATCCATCAAAATCTCGACATCGAATTTTTGACATGAATCCAATACTTTCTCTCTATATATATATTACATATATACATAGGTAAGAGAAAGTAAAAATGAATGAGATATGTCAGGCAATTTTAAAAAGAAAAAGACTTTTAGTAGGTTATGAATGTTGTTCGAATTCACCGATAGGAGCGCCACTAGTCATCAAATATGACATAGAACAAATTTATTTTTGGTCCGTTCGTTAACTTTTGTGCTAAACTGTTTACGATTTAAGACATTTAGGACAAAACACAAGATCATGAATACCCCTAATATCTATTATATTTAAAATATTTAATATAATAATCTTAATAATGGTTTATTTAATTAATAAAAAAATTTATTAATAATTTAATTTAGGCTAATATTTTAATTTAATTTAATATATTAATAAATAATAGTTTAAATATATTTAATATATTTATTTAAAATCATAGTGAATTTTGACAGTAGATATATTTTGAAAATAAGAGGTTATGTTCAAAACCTTCTTTATAGGCTTAACAAAATCTTCACCTCCGATCAGCTCCATCCACACTAATATCCACGTTTTCTATTAATATCTTGAAGCAAATACCACGGTTAAAAGCAGTTTAAACATTTAGACACCGCCTTTGTCTTTGCTAATTAAATAAACCATTATTAAGATTATTATATATTATATTAAATATTTTAAATATAATAGATTTAAAAGTTAATTGAATCGAAGTGGCAGAAAAACGACAAACAAATAGTAAGTAAATACTTCATTTATTAAAATGTCTATATCCATCTCCGATCAGATCGTCGATAAGAGCAAAGAAAATCCTTAGCTGATTGATTGTTGTTGCTATTTCATTTTTAAATTCCAATTGTTTGCTAATAATTACAGTGATAAAATTAATAACAAATACACATTTACTTAAAAGTATTTAATTATTAATAAAACTAATCTAAATCTGATCAGATTCTAAAAAAAAATAAAAATAAAATAACGATGATAAGATGCGAATCGATGAATGGAAAGATGTATGATTTTTTTTTTTTTTTTTTTAATTTTGACTTTAACTAAATAATTTATAGATATATATACACATTCAAAAATAAAAATAAATAATAAACTAAAACCTTTCTAGTATAGGTCGGATTTTTTTTTCAATTTTTTTTTTTTTTTTTTTTTTTGTTTTTTTTTACTTACCGACCCAAAAATTTGACCAAGAGAGACCTAAAAGTTACCAAAATTAATTGATAGAGAGAATGACGAGAATTTTTTTTTTTGTTTATTTGTAATTTTGATTAGTCATAATGAGAATTTATTAAAATTGTGAATAATTGAATTATGATAATGTAACGCTAATAAGTAAATAAAAGCGTTTGTATTTATACATTAAATGCCATGGATTATCATTTTTCCTTTACGTTTTTATACTTTCTTACAGAAGACTAAGCGCCACTATAATTATAAAACGCAAATGTTTTTTTTTTTTTTTTAAACAATCACATTTTTTTCTCAATCACACTCACACACACATTCACACAGTCTTTTCAGCAACTTAGGCCATTTAAGACTTTGACGATATCCGTTATTGATTAATATAGCTGGTACATATTGGGGGTCCAGGCATTCTTATTTAAGCCATTTGGTATCCAAATGGCTTAAATAAAATCATCGGACTGCCTGGGGTCCGAACCCGCGACGTTTGGTATACGAGGTTAGCACGCTAACCCCTACACCTAGAGATGAAACGATACCACTGAGGTATCGATACTGGTATCGGTCGCAAACTATCGAGTACCTACTCGATATCGATTGAAAAGTATCGATACTTACTCGTATCGGTCAATTTTTCGTATCGATACGAGTATTTTTGACCGATACTTACTTGGTACTCGATCCCAAAGTATCGATTCCAAAAGTACTTGGTATCGAAAGAAAAGTATCGAATAAGTACTTGTATTTACTCGTATCGTTTCATCCCTACCTACACCAAGCCCCGAGGGCAAAAGAAATATTATTATTATTATTATTAATATTATTATTATTCCATTCCAATCCAGTGCCTGCTTGAGGATTTGTTTTCAGTCATAGAATATTAAAATTTATTTAATTAAGCTATTTGGATACCAAATGGCTTAAATAGAAATGCCTGAACCACCAATAGATACTATAAATAACAACGGTTATCGGTATAAAGTCTTAAATGCCCTGAGTTGCGGAAAAGACTGTTTGAATGTTTAAAAAAAAAAATTTCTTTTCATAATTAAGAAGTAAAGGGGGACCACTGCAGGTGGGCCCGAGCTAACTGGTCGGGGACCGAAGAATTTCTATTTAAAAACTAATAAAGTCTGGCAAAATTTCAATAATTTTGGGTGTTGGTTACATCAGATGAATTATAATAGAAAATTTTTGTTGATAGAGAGAGAGAGAGAGTAGAAATGGGGATGGAGGAAGGGAGGGGATTTAGGTGGGCGAAGGGCCGGAAGGGCCTCGGCTTAATGTTCAACTAATGTGCAAGTTAGCTAATGGTGTTTTGGGCCCTGGGAGTCGAAAAGCCGAGAGAGGGAAGCGCCGATGTGATTTTGCGGTCGCCTGTCTCGACCTGACACTCTCTCTGGCAAGCAAAACCCTTCGTAACCATTTCGGAGTATCGGGGGGGGGGGGCGGAGGGGAGACAATCTCGGCTACCCTAAACCACGTGTCTTTCCGAATTAGGCCTCCTGGCCCGCCCTGTTGCTAAACGCATTAGTGCCTAAAAACTCCCCCACCCTTCATAATCAACAAATAGCCCTTCCTTCTCACTCAGAGAGAAAGGAAATATCTTTCAATCAAATTTGATCAGCCTAACCTGTGTGTTCCTCACTCACTTTGTATCCAATTTGACAATTCTTTGGGTGCAGGTGTTCGTGTAGGTTCTCAAATAAAAAAAAAATAAAGAAAAATCCCCATATATGTAAATTAGGGTCCGACCGAAACAAGATTTTCAGCCGAAACCGAAACCGAAACCGAATATTCGGCCTCAACCTTAGTTTCGGCCGAAACCGTAACCGAAACCGAAACTTGTCTTTATATATAAAATTCTTCTGTACGTGTGTATGTGACTGAACTCCTCCTAAACGACTGAACCAATTATGATGAAATTTTCTGTGTATGTTTGTGAGAATCCCGGACAGGTTTTGTTTCACAAATAACAATAAGTTAATGAGTAATTAACCGTTAAAATAAGAAAAAAATAAAAATTAGGAGAAATGGTTGCCACGGTAACAAAATATAAATATTTACCCATGTTTACGATTTTTTTTATTTATTTACATTTTGAATTCTAAAATATCGGCGTAAATTTTTTGTCTGTGTACCGGGAGAGTCCCGGAAAGGATATTATTCACAAAAAATCTTAAGTTCATGAATAATTAATTAACCGTTAAATAATCTATATATTATAAAAATGAATTGGGAAAAATGTATGTACCGGTATGTATATAAGTATGCTAGCAAGGGGTCCAGGGGGCGCAGCCCCCTGCGCTAGACGGAAAGCCCCGCCGAAGGCGGGGCTTTGCGTCTAGTATTTCCTATAAAAATTTTATTTCATTTTACCTTTTTTTTTTTTTTTGAATTTTTTTTTCCCTCCCGTGAAAATCATTTTTCCTTTTTTTTAGGGAGACTAAATTTTTTTGTCCCTCAAGTGCAAATTATTTGACCTTTTTACTTTCTCTTACCTATGTATATATGTAATATATATATAGAGAGAAAGTATTGGATTCATGTCAAAAATTCGATGTCGAGATTTTGATGGATCTTCACGTTTTGAGGACCCCTGAATCCAAAAAAGTGGTTTTCGCGACATGGTCTGTCTGTGTGTGTGTGGGTGGGTGGGTGGGTGGGTGTGTGTTCAATTTTAAGCATGAAGGAATTGAGCTACGAGGTTGAAATTTTATATTTCAGTTAAACTCCCCCTCGTGACCGGAAAAATAAGCTTTTAATCAAAATCGGCCAAAGAGTACTAGTACTTTACTGATGTACTTTTTCAGTTTTTTTCGATTTTCTTAAAATTTGCTCCAACGATTTTTTTAAAAATTCAAAAATCAATTATTTTTTAGATGCTCTTTCAAATGTATATTCTCATTTTGCAATTGAAATCTTCTGAAGACCACTTTACTCTTGTATTTCATAGGGAAGATAGGAAAAATGGTTGCCATGGTAACAAAATATAAATATTTTCCCATACTTATAAATTTTACATCTGAATTCATATGTTCCGTACTGTCGGGAACTAAATACATGTCGACACAAAAAATCTGGAATGACAAGCACAGTACACAACTTTCGATTACCGAAGGTAAGAGCAAATTTTAAGAAAATCGAAAAAAAACTGAAAAAGTACATCAGTAAAGTACTAGTAGGTACTCTTTGGCCGATTTTGATTAAAAGCTTATTTTTCCGGTCCCGGGGGAGTTTAACTTAAATATAAAATTTCAACCTCGTAGCTTAATTCCTTCATCCTTAAAATTGAACACACACCCACCCACCCACCCACACAGACACACACAGACAGACCATGTCGCGAAAACCACTTTTTTGGATTCAGGGGTCCTCAAAACGTGAAGATCCATCAAAATCTCGACATCGAATTTTTGACATGAATCCAATACTTTCTCTCTATATATATATATACTAGACGCAAAGCCCCGCCTTCGGCGGGGCTTTCCGTCTAGCCAGGGGGCTGCAGCCCCCTGGACCCCTTTGCTCGCCTACTTATATACATACCGGTACATACATTTTCCCTTTTCATTTTTATATGTAGAGATTATTTTAGCGGTTAATTATTCATGAACTTAAGATTTTTTGTGAATCATATCCTTTCCGGGACTCTCCCGGTACACAGACAAAAAATTTACGCCGATATTTTAGAATTCAAAATGTAAATAAATAAAAAAAATCGTAAACATGGGTAAATATTTATATTTTGTTACCATGGCGCTATCCCTGAGGCCTGATTGGTTGTTTCACACATCGGACACGGTCTTAGGCAATTATAATATAGTATGATATATATATATATATATATATATATATATATATAGGTAAGAGAAAGTAAAAAGGTCAAATAATTTTTTTTTTTTTTTGCATGCGAGTCTCATCCCATTTTTTCAGACTCTGGTTTCGGCCGGCCGAAAGGTTCGGCCACTTTTTGGCCGAAACCGAAACTACGGCCGAAACCATGATTTTTGGCCGAAACTGGCCGAAACCGTAACCGAAACCGAATATTCGGTCGGTTCCTAATGTAAATATCCAAAGGATTTTTCTATTGGATGAAATAGAAAAAAAATAAATGAAGACAAATTTGTCATGTTTTCCAATAAAATGAAAATTTTATGAAAAGAAAAAAAAAAAAAAAATTTAATCAAGCTCTCTCTCTAGAGAAATATGTAAATAAATATTCAACACACCGTGTGTGTTAGCAAAATCGTCCGGCTCCGTGTGTGTTTGATTAGTTTATTATAATTTTTGAAGCCCCTCTTTATAAATATTTACCCTTAGGGTAGGGGCATCAATATCAAAGTGTGCGTTTATCAATTTTTATTACTTTTACTTTCTCTTATCTATATAGGCCTATGAAATGTATAGAGAGAAAATTTTGCTATTAGGTCAAAAATTCGATGTCGAATTTTTATTATTTTTATTTATTTATAAATATCTAAGGTTTTTCAGCAACTAAGGCCTTTTGCCCTTTTACAAATAGAAAGACAGAAAAAAATATAAATAAAATAAAATATTATAAAACAACTCAAATTTTCTCATACATATTAATGGCTTTTGAAAATTTAAAGAGTTCAACTTGGTCACTTTTAGAAATGTTGAAATTTTGATGGAAATATATGTTTTGAGGTCCCCTGAGTCCGAAAAATGGTATGTGAACAAAATATCTCAAGAACAAAAAGAGCTAGGAGGTGGAAATTTTATATTTAAGTTAGGTACCCCCCTGGCACGTGACAGGAAGCTTTTGAACAAAATCGACCAAAGAGTACTAGTACTTTACTGATGTACTTTTTTAATTTTTTTTTTGTTTTTCTTAAAAATGGCTCAAACTATTTTGAATAATAATAAAATTCATAAATCAATTATTTTTTAGATGCTGACAGTCTATTCATAAGCTTATTTATTTTACAATACCCCATGTGTATAAATAACAACGTAAATAATTGTATATGATGGGAGTCTTTACAAAGAGAATTTCGAAATGTCAAGTTAATAAAATTTTTTCCTTTTTTATACAAATTCAAGTATTATTATTTTTATAATCCAAAACAAGATTTATTTTTAAACATATTAAATATATTTTTTCTCATTGGAAAGAGAATTATTTTCGATAATTTGGAAATTTCATTAACCCCAGGCAAATTTTTAAAATACAGTAGAGTCCCGGTAATCCGAACCTCGCTAATCCGAACTTCCGGTTAATCCGAACCAGGGCCGGATCTAGGGGGGGGGCAGTGGGTGCATGTGCCCCGGGGGGCAGATATCAGGGGGCGGCAATTAAAGAAACATTTACTAAAAAAAAGGTAAAATGATATGAATTTTGTACAGAAAATTTTAAGGAGGGGGCGCCAAATTAAATTTTGCCCCCCCCTAAAAAATCTCGTAGTTCCGGCCCTGATCCGAACTCTTTTTGCGTACGATTTTTTTTTTTAAGAGGAATATAAATGAAAATTAGACATTAAAGGAACTTTATTTTATTAAAAAATACGAATTATAAAAAATAGAGAAATAGTATAAGCAGTTTCACGGTTTACAACGTTATAAATACGACTTTATTATCAAAATTAACTAATTCAAGCTCTCAATTCCGGTTAATCCGAACTTCCCGATAATCCGAACGACCCTCGGTCCCAATTAGTTCGGATTAACGGGACTCTACTGTGCAACACTTTAATTACAAAACTTTAAAAATTGAAAAAAATAAAAAAAAAAAATTTCCCTTATTAATGTGTGTAAGTACCTATCAGGGGCGGATTAATGCAATTTTGTCGGGGGGGGGGGGCGGTTTTTTTTTATTTTTTTTTTTATTTAAGGACTTTGTCGGCATCTATGGTCATTTAGATCCCTGGTACCAATCAGAGAACACTCCGACACTCTCCGAAGATCTCCCCCCAAACATTGTGTACGGTACCATGGGAGTTAATTCAATTCGTAGCCTGTTAGAATGGCCGCGTTACAATTTCCTAAGCCTATACAATCGCTTTGAAAGTTAATCGCTAAATAATTTAGCTAAATAACTTCAATGTAAATAATTTTTTTGTTTAGCCTGAAGATGGCATGTATAAATCGGCCGAAACGTTTTGCTTAAAAGGAGTTTAATTTAATAGAGGCTCCTCCCTGGCTGCTTTCCTCTTCAATCCTTTACTCAATTCTACACAGCCACTTTCTACATTAAATACTTACTCTTGTACGTCATAGGAAAGAAACTAAATATATGTCGTAACAAAAAATCTGGTGTGACAAGCACAGTACACAACTTTCGATTACCGAACGTGAGAGAAAGTTGTGTGTTGTGCGATCAGTCACACCAGTTTTTCTTTTTTAAGAGTGGAAGGTGAAAACTTCTCCAGAACAATAAGACAAATACCTATATTTCGTAATTACATTTAATTTTCCAAAATTTCAATAATTTCTTGATTATGCAAAAATCATTGAGGTTTCAATCTTGTAGAAATTGTATTATTTTGTTGAGTGGTTTTTGTTCACTCATAGCCTAATTTGTAAATTATTTTCGTGACTTAATTAAGAGAGAGAGAGAGAGAGAGAGAGAGAGTGGCTTCGTTAAATTTTCATGCCAGAAACTCTGAGAGTAAATGTCTTATTAATTAAGCTTAAGGAAGTTTGAGAAATTTTGAAAAAAAAAAAAAACAAAAAAAAATTTACCAGCAACATCAATTACACCTTTGATGTTAATAGAGACAATTTTATTAGACGTGTTATAATTGAATGTAGAAAATTGTGTTATTAGAAATTGTGGAATTGGAGAAAAAAATTCTTGATTCTAATTGTAAATTTAAAAAATACAATTTGTGTGCTAAAATTTGAATAGTCATTTTATTTTGCATTATCCCCAGTACATTGGATAATTATTATTTATTTATTCAAATTAGAAATCCCAAAAAATGTATATTTTTCTTCTAATTACGAAGTTGTTTTACAAGATACCATGAGTTTGATTTTATTTCCGCCAGAGAGTAGCACTAATCATGAACGCCTAACATGGCTGATCTCCGCCAATAGCAGAGCTGTTATGTGGGGTGCCGTGAGTTAGGCGTCTGCGAACTCATTCTAATTTTGTGGGATACGTGCTTAGCGACCACGAATTACCCGAGCTGGGTCAGGCAGTGTCTTCCTCTTTTCAACAGGCGTCGGACCGTGTGACGGGCCGGCCTGTCCTATTCTTCTCCGGTCTCAAAAATTCATAAATAGTACATTTTAGGACGCCGACTCCCCATCGACGAAGAACGAAGAAGATATAATTTTTTATTTGAATAATAATAATGAATATTAAAAACTGTTATAAATTATAAAAAATATGAAAAATAAAACATCGTTGGAGCGAATTTTGTGAAAATCGAAAAAAACTGAAAAAGTACATTAGTAAAGTACTAGTACTCTTTGGCCGATTTTGTTTAAAAGCTTATTTTCACGCCATAGGGGGATACCTAACTTAAATATAAAATAACAACCTCCTAGCTCAATTCCTTTATGTTTAAATTGAACACAGACAGACAGACCATGTCGCGAAAACCACCTTTTTGGATTCAGAGGACCTCAAAACGTGTATATCCATCAAAATCTCGACAACGAATTTTTAACATGAATCCAATACTTTCTCTCTCTATATATTAACATATATAGAGGTAAGAGAAAGTAAAAAAAAATCTGGTGTGACTGGCGCACAGCACACAACTTTCTCTTACCGTCGGTAATCGAAAGTTGTGTACTGTGCTTGTCTCACCAGATTTTTGTGTCGACATGTATTTAGTTTCCGACAGTACGGTACATTCGATTTTCAAGATGTAAAATTTATAAGTATGGCAAAATATTTATATTTTGTTACCATGGCAACCATTTCTCCTATCTTTCCTATGAAGAACAAGAGTAAAGTGGTCTTCAGAAGATTTCAATCACAAAATGAGAATATACATTTTATAGAGAATCTAAAAAATAATTGATTTTTGAATTTAAAAAAAATCGTTGGAGCAAATTTAGAGAAAATCGAAAAAAACTGAAAAAGTGCATCAGTAAAGTACTAGTACTCTTTGGCTGATTTTGTTCAAAAGCTTCGTGTCACGTCCCATGGGGGTGCCTAACTTAAATATAAAATTTCAACTTCCTAGCTCTTTTTGTTCTTGAGATATTTTGTTCACAGACACACAGACACACACACACACACACACACAGAGAGACAGACCATGTCGCGAAAACCACTTTTTTGGATTCAGGGGACCTCAAAACGTGAAGATCCATCAAAATCTCGACATCGAATTTTTGACATGAAACCAATACTTTCTCTCTCTATATATTAACATATATATAGAGGTACGAGAAAGTAAAAATCTAATGTGACTGGTTGAGATATATTTAGTTTCCGACAGTAGGGTGCATTTCATTATTTTTTTATTTTTTTATAAAAATAAAAAACAACTCACTTTTTTCCCATTCACGCTCACATTCATACAAACATACAAACAGTCTTTTCGGCAACTTAGGCCATTTAAGACTTTTTTTACGATAACCGTTATTATGAATATATAATTATATATTGGGGTCCAGGCATTCTTTTTGGTATCCAAATGGCCTAAATAAAATCATCGGCAGAACCTTCGACCCTTGGTATACAAGGCAAGGGCGCTACCAACTACGTCAAGCCCGAGGGTCCGCCGATATATTAGAATTCAATATGTAAAATTTATTAGTATCGGAATATATTTATATTTTGTTACCATGGCAACCATTTCTCCTATCCTTCCTCTGAAGTATAAGAGTTGCCTTCAGAAAATTTCAATGGCAAAATGAGAATATACATTTTAAAGAGCATCTAAAAAGTAATTCATTTTTGAATTTTAATCAAAATCTTGTCATCGAATTTTTGACATGAACCCAATACTTTCTCTCCCTATATTAACATATATAGAGGTAAGAGAAAGTAAAAAAAAAAAAGAGGATGTTAATCCTTCCTGCCTATTATTAGATCCATATTATATGTCCTGGAGCTAATCTTTCTTATTTTTGATAGAGATAAATGTAATCTGCCGATGACCCTCTCCTCTATGAAGAGGATTATCTCCCCGAAATCTCATAATATTATGTAAACACCCCTCTTAATTTCGAATCTCTTAAATTCAATTTGAAATTCCACAACAGACAAATCAAGTTGATTGTTGACTACGCCTTCCCTTCCCCCCCCCTTCTATTTACTTCATCTTTTTCTTCCACTCATTGAGTTCCCATCACGTTTTCGTATTTAACAAGATTTTCCTTTCGAATTCCGAATGTCTGAATCAATAGAATCCGCTCTCGTCAAAGTTAAGATTGTTTACTCTCTCTCTCTCTCTCTCTCTCTCTCTCTGGCAGCCCTTAAAGTTCAGTTCGCCCTTCGCTTGTGTTAATTAAACTATGCCCTCTCTCCTAGAGGGAAGTTGAAGTCCTCACTCAATCTCTTCTGAGTTGCTTTCAACATCGATGAACATCTCTTCATATGATCTCAGTGATTTCACATCAATCCTCTTCTCTTCTCTCTCTCTCTCTCTCTCTTTTCGGATCAGAGATAATTTCGCACATGCACAATGGAATTAATACGAATTCAAAATTAAATAAAAATTTCATTTGAGTGAGATTGGAACTATAAGATCAAAATTAAATCGATTCTAGGAATATTATTAGCCTATTGTTATTATTAATACTTGGACGAATTATTATATCAAATAAAGTAAAAAAAGTATAATAATAAGATTTTCTTTGACAAGACAAAACATATCAGCGCCCACTAGCGGCGAGTGAAAATTTTTCTTGCGTGAATAAAATATTCACTCTGTGCCAAAAATAGTGAAACACTTTGTTTCTTCTTGAAAAATTTAATATGAAATATCTTATCCATTTTTAAGTAAATTTAACACAAATCCATTTCATTTTAATAAATAAATACAATTTAAATTAAACCAAGACAAAAATTTCGAAATTTTTTTATTAAGGTTGTTCGGACATTAAAGCACTTTGTTAGATTAAAAGCTAATTTTTTAATATGTTAATAATCACTATCAAATACGTATAAAATAAAATTTTGAAGCAGATCTGACACAGGGTTATCGTGTAATTAATTTTTTAAAAATTGAAATTTAACATGTAGCCTATGGGGAATGTCGACGAAACGTACACATATCGAATTATGTAACCACTCCTGATAATGATACATTTTTTCAATTCATTTCCAAGGAATAGGTTAAACATAAAATCAAAAGTTAACTAGGTAGAGTCTTGTTTGAAAAAGATGGAATTTTTTCAATCAATGATCAAACACACTGTTCATTAGTCAGTCTATATAGCGTTTAAGAAAGCAAGTTTGCGAGATATGTTTGTGCAAAATTGCACCCCCTGGAGTCGAACCAGGACCTCCACGCTTTCGAGGCGGATGGACTACCCTTACCCTAGGGCACCTGCCCAATGAAATCAAAAGTTTCTGCCGAAGGCTTTTAAAGATATTTTAACATGAAAGTCAAAAAATGGCAGTCAGTGATTTTTTAAAAATAATTAAGTCACGTGACTCAGACCAGTCGCATAAAATAATTCTATTATCAACATAAAATAATTCTCTTTCTCTTACAATTTTTTTCAATTTACGACATTTTTTTTTTCGCAAATCGCCCATTGAGTCTAAACTGATTTGCATTACTCATTTTAATATAGCCTAATAAATAAAATACACTGAACACTATACAAGATCAACATAATCAGCTGTTAAATGCGATGTCGCCAGATCTATATTACGTGAAAAACTGCTCAAGTCAAAAGTCATTCATTTATTATTTTTGGTAATTAAATTATTAACTTAATCCAATTATAAACTATGATAGGTTACGACTAAATTATAATAAGGAATTTCGGTATTCAAATTTTTCATTTTATTAAAAAAAATATAGATTCTATTATGACTTACGGGGTACTATCCGAACAACATTAATGCCAAATTTCTAAAATTTTGAAATAATCTTTTCTTTTCAGGTTTTTTAATATATAAATTAAAACTATTTTCCTTTTTTGGATGTCCTTTAGTCTGAAGAGGTTCATCAAATGAATTTCATTAAAATTAATCATTGATTTGATTGAAGAAATACGAGTAAGTTAAAAATAATGCAATTTAGAAGAGATTGCTAGTTTAATTAAGAGAGGGCGAAATTCCCCTCCTTCTTTTTAAGGGTAAACAAACCTGACTCCCTTAAAGGGGTTTTCAAGGGTCAGTCACTATTGATTACATTGGAATTCGAAATTAGACGAAAATCTTATTATGCGAGTGAACTAATTGGAAAATTTAATTATATCTAACTCTTCTTCTTGTTTTGAATCTTAAAAAATCTCTCTCTAGTTGTTAATTCAATCAATGAATCAAGAATTTTAATTTTAAGTGGAAAAGATTTTGACTAGAGACTACCTATCCTGATAATGAAATGCACTTAGAGCTGACTATTGTGCAATAGCAATGCTTTGCGGAATAAACAAAAATCTGGTGTGACTTTCTCTTATCTTTGGTTATTATTTTTTTATTTAGTTATTTATTTGAAATTCCTATCGGGATCCCCGTTTATTTACCCGAGGTGCTTCCGTGCATGAAGACACCCACCTCAAACCCACCGGCCATCTACCGGCATCCCGTGAAGTTACATCATTTCCTAGCTCTAACTCCTCCTCCTTCGTTCGTCTCTCGCTAGTGAACTAATCCTTATTTCTGGTTCCAACCGGCTCCTTATATCCAACCTCTTCTATGCTATGGAGGATGTCCTAGTTTGAGGAGGGACTCCCTCAGCGGCGTGTAGCCTACTCCTTTCGAAGAATGCATCACTGAGAGGGAACCTTCTTTACGTCCCTTCCACAGGACGGGATGTCACAGCAACTCCCTCTCCTCGTAGAGTTGCCTGAGGGCTATTGTGGTGAGATCCTATATTCCAATCCAGGGCTTGCTTGAGGATTTGTTTACATTAAATAAATACTTTTATTTAATGAAAAATCCCACACGCCAAGGATTTGAACATGGATCTTCTTTGTAGAAGCCGACACCCTAGCTCACTACACCCTCAAACCAAGCCCCGAGGACGATTTTTTTGTGTTGACATATATTTAGTTCCCGTCAATATGATCAGACAGAACTCAAGATGTAAAAAATTTATAAAAATGTGAGTATTTTTACTTTCTCTTACCTATGTATATATGTAATATATATATAGAGAGAAAGTATTGGATTCATGTCAAAAATTCGATGTCGAGATTTTGATGGATCTTCACGTTTTGAGGTCCCCTGAATCCAAAAAGTGGTTTTCGCGACATGGTCTGTCTGTCTGTCTGTCTGTCTGTCTGTCTGTCTGTGTGTCTGTCTGTGTGTGTTCAATTTTAAGCATGAAGGAATTGAGCTAGGAGGTTGAAATTTTATATTTAAGTTAGGCACCCTCCTAGGGCGTGAAAATAAGCTTTTAATCAAAATCGACCAAAGAGTACTAGTACTTTACTGATGTACTTTTTCAGTTTTTTTCGATTTTCTCTAAATTCGCTCTAACGATTTTGATTAAAATTCAAAAATCATTTATTTTTTAGATGCTCTTTCAAATGTATATTCTGATTTTGCTCTCAAAATTGTTTGAAGACCACTTTACTCTTGTATTTCATAGGGAAGATAGGAGAAATGGTTGCCATGGGAACAAAATATAAATATTTTCCCATACTTATAAATTTTACATCTAAATCCAAATGTTACGTACTGTCGGAAACTAAATACATGTCGACACAAAAAATCTGGTGTGACAAGCACAGAACACAACTTTCGATTACCGAAGGTAAGAGAAAGTTGTGTGCTGTGCGCCAGTCACACCAGATTTTTATATTTTGTAATAATAATGAGATGATGGCTGAACTATTAGCAGCCAGGAAAGAAATCAGACAAAAATTTAATCAATCTTTATCTAATTTTATTAGTATTACCGACGTTTCGGACGCAAATCGAGCCCTTCCTCAGGACAATCGATAGTTAATGAAATACGTCCATCTGTATTTCATTAACTATCGATTGTCGAGGAAGGCACGATTGCGTCAGCGTCGGCAATCTAATAAATCCTAATAACGACAATCTAATAAAATTAGATAAAGATTGATTAAATTTTTGTCTGTTTTCTTCCCTGGCTGCCATCCTAATCATATCTGTTTATATTTTAAATTAAAATTAAATATGCAAATTAAACACTAGGTTATTTGTTTCAAAGGTTTTATTAATTAAAAATTAACACTTAATACGTATTTCGACAATTCCTTGTCATCATCAGAAGTGATTACATTCTAATACATCAAATTATAAATTATTAAAAATAATTTGTATATTTAATTTTAATTTTAATTTACAAAATGTTTCAACGAGAACCAACGGTCGAAAGTTTAAATCTTATGTTTATATTTTGTTACCATGGCAACCATATCTTTTATCTTTCTTATCAGGTACAAGAGTAAAGTGGTCTTTAAACAATTTTGAGGGTAAAATGAGAATATACAATTTAAAGAGATTGATGTTTGAATTTTAATCAAAATCGTTAGAGCGAATTTTGAGAAAATCGAAAAAAAAAAAAAAAAAAAACTGAACAAGTGCATCAGTAAAGTACTAGTACTCTTTGGCTGATTTTTTTTAAAAGCTTCGTGTCACGTCCCAGGGGGGATACCTAACTTAAATATAAAATTTCAATGTTGTAGCTCAATTCCTTCATGCTTAAAATTGAAAACAAACAAACACACGCCCTCGGGGCTTGGCGTAGAGGTTAGCGTGCTAACCTCGTATACCAAACGTCACGGGTTCGGACCCCAGGCAGTCCGATGATTTTATATAAGGCATTTGGATACCAAATGACTATATAAGAATACCTGGACCCCAATATGTATAGTAATAAATAACGGATATCGTCTAAAGTCTTAAATGGCCTCAGTTGCCGAAAAGACTGTGTGAATGTGTGTGTGATTGTGAGTGTGAATGAGAAAAAAGTGTGAATGTTTTTCTCAAAAAAAAAAAAAAAAACACACACACACACACATACGGATCATATCGCGAGTTGGTTCAGGGGACCTCTAAACGTATACCTAACCTAGTATATCCATTAAATTTTCGAGATAAACCCAATACTTTCCCTGTAGGGTCTATATATACTGTATATATATACTTATAGGTAAGAGAAAGTAAAAAAGTCAAATTTTATTTCCATACTATTATTTGTAGATGCGGGACAAAATTAATTCATACAAGATGTTTGAAATTAACTCCTCTCTCGTTTCCAATAAATGATTATTTTTTTATTAAAATCTACATCAAAAGTGAATGCCTAAAATCCAAAAGCTAATCATCAACGGAGGAGGTGATTGTCATCGTGTATATTGCCTGGGATGTGAGGGAGGATCAATAAAACAATATTTAGAATGGGGGGGGTTCATTGAGTTGTTGTCTATTTGTTTAATTAAATGAGGAGGCTTGCCCTCCCACTCTATTGACATTCAATTGATAATAAATGTTCAGTTTTATTGGAGGGAGGGGGATGTTTGTATCTGAGTGAGTAGTCTCGCATCAATGATAAGGGATATAGCTTGGATTACTTAACGCACCAGGGGGGAGTTTCTGATTTCATCTTGGTACAAGTCTAAATTGAAATATTTCACAAAATAGGCAGATAAGGAAGGAAGAAGGAGAAGGGAAGATTAGTCCTTGAGGGGAAGAAAAAATTCCCTCAGTGAGGAGACAAAGAAATTCTATAACTCAGACCATTAATTTATTTGTTCATTTTGTCATAAATTTATTAATTAAAGATATGACCTCTAGATAAAAACTGTCTTGATCATCCTCCCAAGAACGAGAGATTAGATATGTAGTCAAATACTATATATTAACTAGTCTAAAATAAGGGCTAGTTAGGACCCAGGCCCGATTAATTTATTTAAGGTGAAAAA
>JAKCPI010016383.1:0-19302 GCA_023213315.1 Euborellia annulipes | reverse complement strand
GGGGGGGCAGTGTGGAATCAATTTTAATAGAATGTGTTGTTCTCAAACTAAATACAAAATTTCTTCATCTAGAAGGATTGAAAGATGGTATTATTCGTTAAAAATATATAAACAGCCATACAAAGGAATTTAAATAAAAGCGTTTAATAATAGGAACAGAAATTGAATTAAGATGACCATAGCTAGTACACGTTATGACATACAGCACCAACTATTCACTCAATTAATCCTTTCTCTTCTCGCTCTTTATTCAAGACAAATTAAAGGCGCCTCACAATTTTCCTTCTTCTTCAGATTAATCCCCTTATTTAAACTTTTTGTAGATTATGTTTTTTTTAAAATGGAAAACTTGTTCCAAATAAGAAGCGCGACTTGATTTCTGCTTAGGCCTCTGAACTTTACACATGGATGGGTAGCAAAACCCCTTGTAATATTTGGATAAAGTTTAGAGGCCGGACTATTGAAAGGACCGCGTTGGAGGGGGGTAGGGGTGTAAATACGAAAATGAAGAGAGAGAGAGAGAAGACTTAATTGCAAGGCTGCCTTTTTCAGTGGATAAAGCAGCAGCAAGAGAAAGGAGGGCGGTTAATGATACACTTTGTATACCTATATACAAATTCATGTATGTATATACGTATATAGAGAGAGAGAGAGAAGGGTTAGGGAGAGTGGTGGGAATATCTTTCATTAAACACAAAAAAAGGTAACTGAGGGGGAATAAATAACAGTAATACAAATTCCGCTATTGGAATAAATTAATATTTTAGAATCGAATCAATTAAAATTTTATATTGGAAAATTATGTATGTATATCTAGGCAAGAAATTGCAATGAATATCCTATTTTATCGTTAAAATTTTATATCAGTCTGTTTGTCCCTATTATAACTTTTAATTAACTTTATTATCTAATCAATTCTTTTTTTTTTAATCATTGTCACAGTCAGAAAAAACCAATTTTGTTGGACAGCGAAACAAACATTTTGAGACCCTCGAACTTGGTGGGGTTAGCGTGCTGGTCCTGTATATGGGGGACGCGGGTTCGGGATCCCAGGTAAGTCCGATGATTTTATTTAAGCCATTTGGATACCAAATGGCTTAAATAAAAGCCCCAAATATGTATATTAATTAATAATAGCTATCGTATAAAGTCTTATATGGTTCGATTTGCTGAAAAGACTGTGTGAGTGTGAGTGAGAAAAAAAGTGTGAGTTAAAAAAAAACAAAACATTTTGATAAAAAAAGCAACTACACTCAACGAATCTCTAAATATGGTTTTATTCTATCTAATATTTTAGATTTAGAAAAATCACGTTTTAGAGTGTTCTCTCCGAATCCTTCTTCATCAGCAGATGTACAAAAGTATAAAAAGCAAACGTGGGGGTCGTAAGACCCTCGGCAGGATCGAAGTTCCTCACGCCTTTTCTCTCAACTCAGAATATAATTTAATATGAATATTACATAAATAGACGGAAAGCCCGCCTACGGTAGATGGAAGGAAATAAAAAGAAAGTGGACGTGGCCTCGCCAAGGCTTCGGCTATTCTCGCCTTCATCCGCCGTCGCTCGGGCGCTGGGAACGCATTTTTGTTTGGAACGCGTTTATGTTACGTTACATTTTTTCCAAATCCACCCTGCGTAAGCCGCGTTAAAGAACTTCGTTCCAAAACAAAACAAACACATACTTGGTTATATGTTTTTCATAATTACTTCATGGACCAACACATGATATATATAACGTAATTCTTTATTTATAAATTATTTGGTAAGGTTATGAAGAAGGAAACAACCAAGCGACTGCTTTCCACGTCAAAATAATTTATTTGCAAATATTTCTGTTTGCGTTAGGAAATAAATTATTTTGACGTGGAAGGCAGTCGCTGGGTTGTTTCTTCTCCATAACCTTAATTCAATCCTCCGAGCATACGTGGTTTCTTTTACTTCAAATTATTTTATTTTTATTACTTCCTGTATTCTTATCTAATTAATTCTCTAGGGACAACAGCCACATACATACATATCGACGTTCTAATTTGAATTACGCTCTTACCCAGTTCAGGGCATAAGGAGAAAGATATTTTTCGACAAAAATACTAACATAAAAATTGCTTATTTATTGATATCAACAATAACGCAATAGCCATGGGCGTAACTAGAGAATTTGGCTGGGGGGGGCCATGGGACCAATCATTCTCGCTGGGGGCGGGGGGGAGGCAATGGGACAAGCCATCCTCCGGGGGGCCTGGGAAACACCATATTTTCTCAATTTTTCTTGGGGGGGGTGGAGGGGCACCTTCCTAGTTACGCCCATGACAATAGCCTCCAGGCAACTCTACAAGGAGGGGTAGTTGCTGTGACATCCCGTCCTGTAGAGGGAAGCTTTCCTTCTTACAGATGCCTTCTTCGAAAGAAGTAGGCTACACGAGAGTCCCTCTTCAAACTAAGTCATCTTCTATAACATAGAAGAGATCAAAGGAACCGGGTGGGACTAGAAATAAGGATTAGTTTACTAGCTAGAAATGACCGCAGTTAGAGGATTTAGAGATAGGAAATGATGTAACTTCACGGGGTGCCTGGCTACGACCAGAGGCCGGTTGGATTTGAGGTGTGTGTCGAAATCACCACGGGCAAATAAACGGGGTAGCAAATTGATATCAATATATCAACTTTAAATTAAAACACACACACACTAATTGTATCAAAACTTACGTTGTTAGTAACTTTTTTTTTTTTATTATTATTTTTGAAAAAATTAATTAAAAAGTTTTTTTTTTTTTTTTTGTTCTTGCGAAAAACAAAATGAGAAGAAGAAGAGAACAAGTAGGGCATAGGAAAAAAAAAGAAAAGAAAGGCAAAGGGAGAAAGAGAGAAACAGCTAGCTACCTTCTTGGACAAGTTGTATCGATCACCAGGAAAAAACAATGATGATCGAATGGTGCGTTATTTCGGACAAACACAAAATGAGGGTTGTAAGGGGTAAGGGGGGAGTGCAATTGTGATGAAAAGGAGAGAATTCTCTTCTCTTTTCTTTTGTTATATTCATTGGTTTTTCTAACCCTTATATCTATTTTATTTATGATTTAATATGTGTGTATAAAAGAAATTTAAAATATATAAATGACCCCGGGCTTGGCAATGACGTAGCTAGTAGCGCGCCTGCCTTTTATACCAAGGGTCGGGGGCTCGGACCTCAGGCAGTCTGATGATTTTATTTAAGCCATTTGGATAGCAAATGGCTTAAATAGGAATGCCTGAACCCCCAATAGAGAATTACGAGAAAACAAGCATGTGGAACGCCTTTGGTATTAATTATTAAATAAATAAAAAATAAACCGTCCAGATGAAAAGGTACCAAATCTTCACAGGGGTAAATTTTCAGGAGAGCCGATTAAAAAAAAGTTCAAAAAAATCGATTTTTTTGGAACGAAGTTCTTTTAACACGGGTGAATTGGGAGAAAATGTAACGTGACAAAAACGCGTTCCTAACAAAATTGCGTTCCCAGAGCCCGAGCGACGGCGGATAAAGGCGAGATCATCCTGAAAATATAACTGTATAAATCCATATACTTATGAATATTAAAATAAATATAACCCCCAGTTATATTCAATCATCTTGTTAATTGGGACAACAGATCAGTCTGAATATTCATAACTTCAATACCATTGGTGCCTCACAGTTTAATAGAGAAACTACTCACAATCGGTCCAAGGACTTATTATCACGGTTTTACTAGGAATTTATTTTACTATTCTTCATGTAAAAGCACCTTTTACAATCGCTGACTCAGTTTATGGATGGACCTTTTTTGTGGTCACTGGTTTTCATGGGCTTCATGTTATTATTGGGACCACGTTTTTACTGATTTGTTTGCTACGGACTAATATACGGAATAATATTCATAATAAATTATATTATGAGTTGAAGAAAAGGCGTGAGGAATTTCGGCATTCCTGCTGGGGATCCCACGATCCCACACGTTTGCTTTTTTTTTTATTACTGATTCTGATTCTCTAGTTCTTTTATTCTATAAATGTAGATGGTCGATTAGACAATAGGCCTACATATAATTTATATTTATTAACTCAAAAAGTAGATACCGCCAGGAGTTAAACCACGGATTCGTATTTTGCATGTCCTATCACAGCACCGCACTCTGCTATTTGAGTTTATTAGAATGCTAAATTCATCAACGGGAGTAATTTTCAATCATACCGATCTGATAGAATTAAAAAAAAAAAATTATTATTGACAGTCTTGTTTGATCACGTGAACTTCCGCGACATTGTCTGTCTGCCTGCCTGTCTGTGTGTCTGAGTTCAATTTTAAGCATGAAGGAATTGAGCTATTATGCTCAAATTTTATATATGGACCCTGTTATGTAATAGTGTGTCAAGCGCCAAAAAAAATTAAAAATTGAGTTAAGCACGGAATATTGTTTCAAATGCTTTAATTAATAGTATTTTTTATGAAATATGTTCTAAAAACATTTATATTTAATGTTACTTGCACAATTGACAACAAAAATTATATATAATCCAATGAATACAAAAAACTTTAATGTTAATTTTCTCAAAACTCGGTAGGTGGCGTTTGACACACTAATGCGTAACAGGGTCCATATGTACCTTACTGTCGGAAACTAAATATATGCCGACACAAAAAATCTGGTAGACAGCACAGAACACAACTTTCGATTTCTGAAGGTAAGAGAAAGTTGTGTGCTGTGCGACCAGTTACACCAGATTTTTTGAAAATTAATTCGCTATGTCATATTTTTTATAAAGGTATTATCTGTTTTATACAAGGTATTAATAATTGTGATTAGACAGGTAGAAGGAAATGCAAGTAGTTCTTATCACTTGGTGCGCGTGGGTGTGATAAGACAGCCAGCCTCTTACGAGAAAGCGGCGGCTTAATTGGACACGAGGGGGTAAAATGATCAATTTCCTTCTTGTGTTACGCAACGCAACGTCTTCCTTCTATTTATTCTATTCTATATCTTTGAATATGCGTTGCTACTTATTAATATACTCGAATATCAAATTACCTTAGAAATATGGCAAATATTCCCTTCTCTTGACAGATAACGGATAAGCCAAATTTTAATTATTACAATTAGTAATCTAATCAAACTTGTATTGTTAGAAATAAATGAAATATTCTTATATTTTCTGTCCTATAAAAAAATAAATATTTTTTGAAGGTTCAGACCATAAAGATCCCAGAAATGTAAAAAATCTTCATCTACGTTTGTGTGAGTTTTTTATGTTCTCTTACCTAGATAAATATATATAAAGGGAAAGTATTGAATTTATCTAAAAAATTTGTTAATATTTTGATGGAAATACACGTTTTGAGGCCCTCGAAATCCGAATCTGTTTATCTGTGTGATCAAAATAAAGTATGAAGGAAAAGAGCAAGGAGGTTGAAATTTTATATTTAAGTTAAGCACCTCCTTGAGCCCTGAAAATAAACTTTTGAATAAAATCAGACAAAGAGTACTAGTACTTTACCGATGTACTTATTCAATTTTTATTGTTTTTCTCAAAAATTCTCTCAAGGATTTTGATTAAAATTCATAAATCAATTAATTTTTAGATCAATTATATTATAAGGACATCGGCCAAAAAAAATGAATACTTTTGCGTATTATCCTTTTATTTGTAGACCAGCCGGAGAACCAGAGCTTGGTTCCTTCGTGCATAACATCGTCCAACTGTCCATTATCCTAAATCTGAGATAGGGGGCATTTCATTTGTACACTTGTCAACAAATCCAATGGCAATGACTTTTTTTTCTTGTTTTATACAAAAAACAGAATAATAATGTTGCGATTTAAATAAAGAGGTAGATGGTTCTTATTACTTTTTCCTTATAAAATGGTATTATCTCAATTTCGATCATAACGGCGCTTGGTTCCTTCATGCATAACATGGTCCAATGATAAATTATACAACCTCACTTTTACTATAGTTTTAGTTATTTAAAACTAATTATTCCTAACTCATTGTTTTTAAAATCTTGATTATTAATTAGGTACATTAAAACAATTTTATTATAATTTCAATCAGTTCGGTATAGTTTTTATCAAAATATAAATATGCCCCTGGGTTTGGCGTAGTAGGTAGCGTGCCTACCTCCTATATTGAACGTCGCGAGTTCGGACCCCAGGCAATCCGATGATTTTATTTAAGCCTTTTGGATACCAAATGGCTTAAATAGAAATGCCTGAACCCCCAATAGATATATTCATTACAACGGTTATCGTAAAGTTTTAAATGGCCTAAGTTGCCGAAAAGACTGTGTGAATGTGTGTGTGAGTGTGAATGAGAAAAAGTGTGAGTGTTAAAAAAAATATATAAATATGCTTTAGGGGAAACTATTTTTTATGTAAACATCTCGAACGAGAGACATCTGCAAATTAGATTATTTTTACTTTGGTTGTCCAATATCTTTTCTCTTGATGGTACTACCATTTCCGATTGACGGATTTATCAAAGATACAGTTCTATTATCAATATAGTTGCTTGTTTTTACAATCAATGTACAGCAGATGATGTTGAGTTCAATATTTGGATTGGGGGTCCAGATAGGGAAGGCTGTTGAACATCAACCAGTACATTAAAATTTCTTTAATAAATATGTATAGGTAACTATTCAATGTCAAAATGGTCTCGGCATAAAAAAATTAAGGCAATGAGATGAATTTGCATTTAATTCTCTTATAGAAATATATATTATTTTTTTCTGTCTAATTAAATTTGGTGTTGTCCTATTAAAAGGCAGTTTTGGAGGTTGAAGGCTTGTGAACTTGAGGCAAGCAGAGCAAGTAAGTCTCTTGGGACCACTTAGGCAGATTTCAATTGCAACTTAACTTGGCTTGCTAATTCACCTGCCCTCCTCTCCTCCCTCCCATTCCTTCCTTTCTCCCTAAGGACCACAATTTGTCATTTTATTCTACTTTAAATATAATCCTTTCCTTTTTGAGACTCGTCTCTAAAATTGAAATGAGATTAAATGGTAGTAAAATTTATACTGCGAGACATTGATTAAGATAAAAAGGTTACGGGGAGGGGATTCAGTGGAAAAGAGAACAAAAAAATCTGGTGTGACTGGTCGCACAGCTCTCTTACATTCGGTAAGCGAAAGTTGTGTTCCGGGCTTGTCATACCAGATTTTTTGTTTGTTAGTAGATGGCCATAAGGATGATCAATTACATTATAACGACATCGGCCAAAAAATGAATACTTTTGCGTATTATCCGTTTATTTGTAGATATTTCGATTCTAATGGTATAGAATCATCCTCAGTACAATCAACAGATGTTTTGCAAATCGTTAACTCTTCCCATCAAATATGATAAAACATGATTCATGGAATGCGCAGCTATTTTGTCATATTGGATGGGAGGAATTAACGATTTGCAAAACATCTGTTGATTGTACTGAGGATGATTCTATACCATTAGAATCGAAATATCTACAAATAAACGGATAATACGCAAAAGTATTCATTTTTTGGTCGATGTCCTATAATATAACAGATTTTTTGTGTTTTCGACAGTACGGTACATTCAAATTTCAATATGTAAAATTTATAAGTATGGGAAAATATTTATATTTTGTTACGATGGCAACCATTTCTCCTATCTTTCCTATGAAGTACAAGAGTCAGTCATCTTGAATTCTAATATATCGGCGGAAACTAAATATATGTCGACACAAAAAATCTGGTGTGACAACACAACTTTCGATTACCGAAGGTAGAGAAAGTTGTGTGGTGTGTCGCAGTCCCACCAGATTTTTTTTTCTTTGGAAAGAGATTAATTTTATTTAAAGAGAAGATTTGTTTCTGCTTTCTAGCACAACATGAAAAAAAAAAGAAGAAGTTTCCGGCTTTAGAATTGCATTGAAGATTTGCGATAAACAGCGCGCGCGACAGGAGATGTGAAACCGCTTGTTGCGCTTCAGAGGATTAAACCCGATGACGTCTGTCTGTAATGGCGGAGAGAGAGAGAGAGAGGGGAAGGGGGTGGAGAATGAAGGGTGTGTCGCTCAATAAGGCCCAGCTTCTGCGCATGGGCACTTGCCCCATCAGACAGTTAGAGGGTAGTTTGTGTAGATGGCGACACCGCTTCAGGGGTGTGTGCCGATTAAAACGCCACTCTGGTGGCAATTTTATTGAGATTATTACTAACCACACCACACCACACCGACAATAAACATTTGCTCAAAGGGTCTCTTTTGAATTAACATGCTTGAGAATAATTTCATTTGACGAGGCGTGGGTGGGTAAATTGGGAAACAGGCGTCCACGACAATTCGAGAAATGTTAAAAACATTGTTCCCTCAACAATTGGAAGAATTTGAGACTTTTTGTTTAATAAAAAAAGTTGTAAAACTTTTCCCCTCTTCTAATTACAGTCAACTTTAAAGGTCCGGTTGCTTCATATCTAGCCAACTAGCAAACTTCTCTACAGTCTTTTTTTTAACACACACTTTTTCTCATTCAAAAGGATTTTATATCCCACTCTGAAAGGTATGAACTTTGCTATGGGTCCCACATCTTGTGGGTACGTGGATGGCGACCACGAGCTACCCGAGCTGGGAGTGTCAGTCCTTCTATTCTTTACATGTCTCTCCCTTCCTTCTATATTTTCAACAAGCGTCAGACTGTGCGACGGGCCGACTTGTTCTATTTTCCCGGTCGTAAAAAACCCATTATCTCGCATCACGGGACTAATAAAGGCAAAGAAAGAAGAAGAAGAAGATAGAGTATACAGATGCGAGTTCATTCCCGGCGTTCAAGTTTTTCACCCTTTCCAAATAGGAAACCCGCATCGATTCATAAAGGGACACTCCACCACTATCCTAACCTAGAATATTGCAGCAATATTGCAAATCTCTCTCAATAATGGCAATATTGCAGAACATTGCTGTAATATAGTAAAATTAAAAATTTTATTTTGGGGCGCTAAATTGGTCAGTAGACGAAATAAGTTTGAGAATCCTCTGATACATAGAGAGAGAGACATTCCGCTATTATACAGTAATACTAGCCGCGTCGCCCGCCTTCAGGGGTCTTCGCGTTTCAACTCAACGCTCACACACACATTCACACAGTCTTTTCTACAACTCAGGCCATATAAGACTTTATACGATAACCGTTGTTATTTATAATATCTATTGGGGTAGGTACTTAAGCCATCTGGTATCCAATTGGCTTAAATAAAATCATCGGACTGCCTGGGGTCCGAACCCGCGACGTTCGGTATAGCTACCAACTACACCAAGCCCGAGGATGAAAAGAAAACTATTATTATTATTATTATTATTATTCCATTCCAATTCAGTGCCTCCTTGAGGATTTGTTTATCTTCAAAGGATACACAACTGCAAAGAATACTTAAATATTTCTCTATACATTTCCTATGGAAGGAATCGTAACTTTAAGAATTAATAACTCAAAAAGTTTTAGGAATTTCGCGACCCGAGTATTTTTCCGGGACTCTATAAGACTGCAAAATCTCGTTTAAAAATTCCAACGGGAAGTTGGTCAAACAGAGCGTGCCAGACGGACAGACGGACACCGCTATTATATATATAGAGTATATATATGATAGATTTTATTTCAAAATTTTGCAAAATCTTTTTGTATGAAGAAATAAAAAACATCTTATGAAAACTCTCTGGCAAGAGCGAGGTTATGAAAAAATACGTCTAATAAAAAAAATTTTTCAAATTTAATTAAAGAGAGAGAGAGAGAGAAAATCAGGTCCGACATCTTTTCCATCGGGGGGCAGGCAGGCAGTCATTGAATTCCATTGTCCCACTCTCTCCCTTCTCTTCTTCCTTTTGGACCCTCAATGACAAAAGACAGGTTGATTGGACTCAATTGAGCCTCTCTCTCTCCCTCTTCTTTTATTGCCATTATATTTATAGAAATGGTAACATCTCAGGGACAACAAGAGAGACGAGAGCTGAATCACTCACTCACTCACTCACTTTCTATTGGCTAATTAAATCAATATTAGTGTCCTTATTATTTTCACCGGGAAAACCCCTTCCTCTTATTTTTACGATTTAGGTATCAATAATTGATGAATATATACTGGTAGATAAACACAATAGAATAAATAATTAGAAGTTTATACAAGATTTGCGGAGATAATTTAGGAGATGATTACTTTCATCAGATATCCGCCATCTTTTTCTTTTAACATATCACAGAAAACAAAATAAGCTTATGAAGTCAATTTAAACAGATACTTTTCTTCTTAATTATGAAATGAAAATTATTATTATTCCATTCCAATCCAGTGCCTACTTGAGGATTTGTTTACATTCATGGAATACACAAATGAAAAGAATACATAAATATTTCTCTATACATTTCCTATGGGAGAAATCGTAACTTTAAGAATTAATAACTCAAAGTTATAGGAATTTCGGGATGAAAATAATTTTCCTGTAATCCCTAGAAGGTCCTCTTTATACATATAAAATTTCATTTCAAAATTCCAACGGGAAGTTGCCTAAATAGAGCGTGACAGACAGACAGACATTAGCGAATTTTATATATAGATATAAAGATAATGACCAAGTGCTGAGCCTATAAAATATTACTTTCTCTTATCCTATATGGGTAATTGTTTTACAAACCGAACAGTTTCTGACCGATATATTTTTGATATGGCTGAAATTTTTTTTACGGGTTCTACAATATATCGAAAATAATATACTAGTATTCGAGGATTTTTTTTTTTTTTTGTAATATTTTGGAAAATAGAGAGGGTCAAAAATTTAAGAATTAGGTGATTTTTTGGATTAGAGACTCACTTTTAAAAATTCATAACTCCGGTTCTATTTGAGCTAGAAAAATACTTTTTTTACCATTTTAAAACGTGAACTTTGAGAAAAAAAAAATTGTTCCATCAAAATTTATTAAAGATTTCACATTGTTATCAACAATTAAAATTTATTAATTCATATATCCGAAAAAATAAGGGTGTGCCGCCGGGAGTCGAACCACGGATCCTCCGATTTGTACTCAGAGTGCCCTACCACTGGACCACAGCAGTCGTGCTGGGGAAATCGGAGGATCCGTGGTTCGACTCCCGGCGGCACACCCTTATTTTTTCGGATATATAAATTAATAAATATTTAATTGTATAAATTGCGCGGCTCATATACGCGATATATATAATATCTTAAATATTATATATAATTTCTTATTTAACAATTAAAATTTTTAAATGGATATTTTACAATTGGGCCCTAGTCGTTGCACATTTTTAGTATAATCATCGGCTTCTACGTCAAATTCTGTGCCGGAAACGGTTTTTCAATCGATGGATAAACAATTAATACTATTGAAAAAAAATTAAATAATCTAGCGCGATACGTCATATCGGCGCGCCGGTTCCAAGGCACGTTATAAAAATGGTACAAGTGAAAAAACCCGCCTTCGACGAACTTTGCCGCTTGTCAAGTGACTGGGCCCCCCTGGACCCTCTTGCTCTTTTTCGGCGAGCAGAGGCAGCAAATTTATTCTTGCTCACTGTTTGGAAATTTTAAATTTTCCTCTAATAGAAATGCCTGGACCCCCAATAGATATATTAAACATACGAGTATCGTTTAAAGTCTTAAATGGCCTTAGATGCCGAAAAGACTGTGTGAATGTGAGTGTGAGTGAGAAAAAAGTGTGAGTGTTTAAAAAAAAAAATCCCTCTCTGACTTTACTTCCTCTGACTCTGGCTTTTTCTCAATTGATTGATATTGATGTACTTTTTCAGTTTTTTTTTTTCGATTTTCTCTAAATTCGCTCCAACGATTTTGATTAAAATTCAAAATCAATTATTTTTTAGATGCTCTAAAATACCATATATATTCTCATTTTGCGATTGAAATCTTCTGAAGACCAATTTACTCTTGTACTCGTACTTCATAGATAAGATACGAGAAATGGTTGCCACCGTACTGTCGGAAACTTAATATATGTTGACACAAAAAACCAGTCACACCAGATTTTTTTCCTTAGAGAGATCGAGGATGTCCAGGGAGGAAAGCCAAAAGCGGGCGGACCGGCTAGTATATTAATAAAACAGCTGAAAACTATTTAAAATAAAGATTTTAAAGAACTATAAGCTATCCGCCGAAGAGAGTATAGAAATTACTCATGCTAAAATATTTTTTTTAATCATTATATCAAAAAATTTGTATAAGAATGAAAAATGATCTAGTTTCTAATCTGCTTGAAAGTAAAATCTTTAATTGTAATTTTTGAATCAGGTCACTGAAACGTGAACAAACAAATTCCACTCTCTTTCATTCAATTTAACTCTTGACCTTTTTTTTTTTTAACAAACCTTCAAATAATATAAAAAAAAATTTTTATAATCTAGTTAAACCAAATAAAATAGTCGTTAAAGTTTAAAAACACACTTTTAGTTAATGAGCGAAACTATTAAACAAATAGTCCATTAGTCAAGTTAATCTGAGATATCTTTTTAATTAAATACTAACTTCTAAAGCACTGAATAAAATCACAATTGCCTGCACACTTTATTTTAATAGGTAAAACATTTTTGTGATTCAAAAGAAAGGGGGACGTCATTAGTAAATTCACAAACATCTAGTCGCAGCAGATTTTTTTGTGTCGAGATATATTTATCAATAGTTTCTAACGATATATTAAAATTCAAGATGTAAAATTTATAATTTATTTTATAAAAATAAAAGATAGTTTACCAAAAATTATTTATTTAATAACAATAAAGGTGCGATCACGCCGGGACCTTACTTGACTTGAGTTGAGTACGGTGTCCAACCCAACCTATGTATTTTTATGGAGGTGCACACACTGCCTCCTTTAGGGAGTTGAACGGAGCTACGACACCTTACTGTCTCCGGTTGCTATCCAAATTTCTTGGATCGAAAACTGACTCCGCTCTAAATAACCAACATGGCCGAATTTTCCAATCCGCTGTTTGTTTGGTTCTTTAATGAAGACATTTTTGGCACTATAATGATTTATTTAAGTAATTAATAAAATATTATTTTTTAAATATTCAATAAAGAAATATTTTTTACTTAAAATTTGCAAAAAATATTTCTTGATATAACTATTATTAGTTTTATCAAGTTTATTTGTAAATAAATTGCTAGGAAGGAATGAAGTATTATTCAAGTTGAAAATATTGTTTAGTGACGACATACTCATATACCAAATAACAGAGAAGGAAGAAGACATCACTACAGTCAAACTTCGCCGTGCGACTCCCCCCCCCCCCAATTCGGACTCGGCCAGAACCCCACTCTGCAAACACAAGCCATGTCCCGGTGTGATCGCACCCCAAATGTGAAAGCATTAATACTCTTTAAATAAATGCAATATAGCGATCGTGTCAAAAATTCGTTGTCGTCCCTGAATCAAAAAAAGTGGGTTCCCCAAAATGGTCTGAAAAATATGGTAAACAAGCACAGAATGCAACCTTAAATTACCGAAAGCTGTGGACTGAATGAGTTTATAATCTTCATAGGACCAAATCTTTTGAAACTTGGTGTCTATACAGGTAAATAACAAGTTTTTCTCTCACCCTGGGCCAAATTTCACAACAATCTGCTGACTGGATGTGAATTTATTTGTTATTAAATACTACAAGATAATGAATTTACGTCATCACAGACTGGAAACCAAACACCTGTCCTCTAGCCCACAAGAGACAAGACCGTTCTAGGGCACCGTGTGTTATTTTTACTTTCTCTTACCTCTATATAATGTAGTGATGACGTTTTGAGGTCCTCTGAATGCAAAAAAGTGGTTTTCGCGACATGGTCTGTCTGTGTGTGTGTGTGTGTCTGTCTGGGTTCAATTTAAAGCATGAAGGAATTGAGCTAGGAGGTTGAAATTTTATATTTAAGTTAGTCACCCCCCTGGGACCGGAAAAATAAGCTTTTAATCAAAATCGGCCAAAGAGTACTAGTACTTTACTGATGTACTTTTTCAGATTTTTCGATTTTCTCAAAATTCACTCCAACAATTTTTTTTTAATTCAAAAATTAATTATTTTTTAGATTCTCTATAAAATGTATATTCTCATTTTGTGATTGAAATCTTCTGAAGACCACTTTACTCTTGTACTCCATAGAAAAGATAGGAGAAATGGTTGCCATGGTAACAAAATATAAATATTTTTCCACACTTATAAATTTTACATCTTGACATTCGAATGTACCGTATTGTTGAAAACTAGATATATCCCGACACAAAAAAATCTGGTGTGACAAGCACAAAACACAACTTTCGATTACCAAAGGTAAGAGAAAGTTGTGTCCTGTGTGACCAGTCACACCAGAATTTTTAAATTTATTTAGAAATATCTATTTATTATCTAAACAAGAAAGAAAAATAATATTTGACGTTATATGTGATTCTGACGCTATCACGTTACCGTGTTACGTCTCTTTGTACGTTATTATAATAATCAAATAAGATATTCTCAATATTCATATTGGGGTAGGGGGTAGGATAAAAAATAAGCCATTGAAGGGAAGGAAGAGAGAGAGGGGGTGTTGAGAAATAGGACGAGATCCCCTCTCTTTCTCTCCTGGCTGAGATTTCGCCATTGCGTTCCGGTCACGTTTTCAATCATAGCTATTTCAAACCCATTTTTCAACGTATTTTTTCACTGATAAGCGAATTATGATTCGTTTTGCTATGGCTTATTGCACACGTACTTTTTTTTTCTCTCTTTCTTTTTTTTTTAAGCTAAATCTCTTTTCGATTGTATTAAAAATGAAATATTAATATATAATACGTAAGCTATATATGGGCTATAAATACAAGAAAATTTTAATTTTTATATCCCCCCCATCCTCCTTTATCTGAACAATTTGTACACTACGACTAGGAGAGAAAGCATGGTTTCATTTTTTTTGTTATTTAAGGCTATTTAACATTCAATCCTTCTATATGTATCTAATTTAAATGAATTTATCACTCAGGATGTGAAGCTAATCACTATTCTTTAGATCAGCGTTTTCCAACCTTTTGAAGTCCACGGCACCCCAAAGGTGCGTTGGATATAATATTACACACTAGCGGCACCCTTCCTTTTTTTCCCCTATCAAAACGAAATTTTTTCCGCCCTGGGGCAAATTTTTTTTTCCCTTGCGTGAAAATCATTTGACCTTTTTTTTTGGCAAAGCTTAATTTTTTCCGACCTACAGAAAATTTTGTCGCTTCCATTTTAGTCATTTGACCTTTTTTTAGCAAAACTTTATTTTTTCCGCCTCTTATATATATTTTTTTTTAATCTAAATATCTCGCGGCACCCCTTAGGCATTCTCGCGGCACCCTTGGGTATCGGGGCACACCGGTTGGGAACCACTGCTTTAGATTATGGTGAATCATAGAGGAGTAGGCTCATCATGTCAGCCAGGGCCGGATCTAGGGGGTGGATCTGCCCCGGGGGTAGATATCAGGGGGCGCCAATTAAAGAAAGATTTACTAAAAAAAAAAGGTAAAATGATATGAATTTTGTATAAAAAATTGTTAAGGAAGGGGCGGCAAATTAATTTTCCCCCACCTAAATAATCTAGTTTCGGCCCTGATGTCAGCTAAAGGGCCGGCTTTTTCATTCATTAACATGGATTAAGCTACTTGAATATTGAGAAATTTTTAATTCTATGTAGGCAAAAAAAATGTAAATTTTATCAGGGGGGTCAAACTCGGTTTGTTTACATTTTTTTCATTCCAAGGGAGTGACGTCATGGAGCTCCTCTTTTTGTAAAAGATCTTTCGGAACAAACCATTTATAAATATTTATATACGGTATATTATTAATAAAGCAGAATAAATACCAGGGTCTAAATTAGTTTAGTCAGAAACTATAAAATTTGCAAACAAAACAAAATGAATGTGAACTAGGTTATAAACAGTCAACAATGCTGCCACATAGAAAAATACAAGCAAGGAGGAGCTTCATGACGTGGACCAATCAAAAACTGTGACCTGAAAATTGTTTGTTTACTAGTTTCTGGCCAACCTGTGTATTTAAAGACCTTGAATTTTATAAGAAAAATGGGAAAATATTTATATTTTGTTACCATGGCAACCAGATCTCCTATCTTTCCCTATGAAGTACATGAGTAAAGTGTGCTTTAAAAAATTTTGATCAAAATCGTTAGAACAAATTTTTGAAAATAAAAAAAAAAAACTGAAAAAGTACATTAATTAAGTACTAGTACTCTTTCGACCTGCAAAAGGACTCATGGAAAACAACTATAATCACAACCTACAACAACGAGAGCATGCAAAAAGTAGAAGAGGCGCTGGAAGATGTCCTAGAACAGATCGAGTTCGGAAGAAGTATCTTGCTCGTAGGAGATTACAATGCTAGAATAGGAGAAGAAACTACCACTGGAACAATAACTACTCTAAACCCACTAAGAAGATCAAGAGATAAAACATTAAATGGAGAGGGCCGAAACCTTCTGAATATATGCGAAAGAAATGGATTTAATATATTAAATGGGAGAATCGAGGGAGATGAAGAAGGCAAATATACCTACATAGGAGGGAGGGGATCATCGGTCATCGATTACATCATAGCAAACGAAGAGGCAAGTAACCTGATCGTTTCGATGGATGTGGGGGAGAAAACCCAATCGGACCACATGCCAATAAAGGTGAAAACAAGAATAAGAAGTAAGACCTTCAGGAGATATTACAAACCAGAAGTGCAAAGATTCATTTGGGATGCAGGAAAAAAAGAAAAATACAGAAACATAGTCACAAAGAAGTATAAAGAAAGGAAAGGTGAGGGGGCAGACAGAAGTATTAAAATTGGAAGAAATTAATGACATCATAAAAGAAAGCATATGCGAGCTAAAAATGTATAAAAGAACAGAAGGACAAAGAAGACACAAATATGAAAGCATAAGGAGAGAAATGAGAAAATTTTTAAGAATTTACAGAAGAACAAACAATGAGGAAGACAGAATACAATACCTAGCTAGAAGGAAGAAACTGAAGAAGATGAGGCAAGTTAGAAAACGAAGAGAACAACAAGAAAACTGGAAAAGGATAGAAGAGAGTAGAAATGAGACGGAATTTTGGAGAAATGTAAAGATATTTAGAAGAAAGAGAAGAGGCGAGGGCGCAAGTGTAATCGACGAGGACCAATGGAGAAACCACTTTATACAGTTGCTGGGGGGTACGAGGGAAGACCGGGTTATGGGCGAGAGAGACGGAGGAGGAGGGGCGGAGGAGGAAGAGATGGAGGAGGGCGGGACGGAGACAAAAGTCACAATGGAAGAGCTTAAGAAGGCACTAACAAGACTAAAGAAGAATAAGGCCGCAGGTCCCGACAGAATGCTAAACGAATACTATAAAGAGCTACCAGAAGAACTAAAGTATGGGTTGCAAGACGCACTAAATGAAATAATAAAGTCAAGAAGAATACCGAAAGAATGGAAAGAATCGCTAATATTTCCTATACACAAATCAGGTGAAATAACAGACCCTAAAAATTACAGAGGGATAACTCTTCTAAATGCTTCCTATAAAATATTGATGTCGATACTGAATGAAAAGATTAAAAAGTGGCTAGAGGAAAACAAGATATTAAAAGAAAGCCAAAATGGATTCAGGACAGGATATGGCACGAGGGACGCTCTGTTTACATTGAACTCGATAATAGAAAACAAATTAAAAAGGAAAGGAGGGAAATTGCTCGTCATGTTTCTGGACCTGAAAGCAGCCTTCGATAAGGTGAATAGAGAAAAGCTTATAACCAAATTAAGAAATATAGGATTGAATAAACAAATCACAAAAATTATAGAAGAAACATACAAGGAGACATCAAACTCAATAGCAGTAGGTGAAGAGAAGGGAAGGAAGTTCTGGACCAGTTCCGGGGTGAGACAGGGCTGTCCCTTGAGCCCTACACTCTTCAGTGTATACATCGACGACCTCGAGAACGAGTGGGAAAGGAGAAATGCAGGCGGAACAGTGATAGGAGGAAGGAAACTATATTGTTTGAAATTTGCGGATGACGTGGCCATTCTGGCGGATGACGAAGAAGGACTAAAAGAAATGATAAAGCTCTTAGAAAAATATTGCGACTCCAACAATATAGAAGTGAATGTCAAGAAGTCAAAAATAGTAAAGTTTCGGAAGAAAGGAAGAAGAGGAAGGAAGAGTTCTTGGCTATATAAGGGAAAGGAAATTGAAGAAGTAAACAAAATAAAATACCTGGGATATACTTTTAATTCGACCAACTCCGTTGAACCCCACGTCATGGAACAGAGCAACAAAGCAAGGAGAATCTCAAAAACAGTGTGGAGCCTATACAAGAGAAGTGGCATTAAAGACATAAATCAAAAACTCGTTCTCTTTGACTCGCTGATCGAGTCGGTATTAATGTATGGAGTGGAAATATGGGGATGGAAGGAGAGAGAGATGATAGAGAGGGTCCAGGGCCAATATATTAAAATGATTTCAGGCTTAATGAGGAGTACGCCAGACTATATTTGGAGAAGGGAGCTGGGAAGATCAAGACTGGCAAGTAAAGCATTACGAAGAATATTAAAATATATAATTAAAATAAAAGAAATGGAAGACTCAAGATGGCCGAAGATATGCTTTAGGGAATTAATAAGAGGATTGGAAAATGGACTAGGAACAAAATGGGCTAAGGAGATGAAGGAGAGGATTGAAGGAACGGGAAGCAACGTCATGACACTTCTAAAGGAAGAGGACACAACAAGAATGAGAAGAATGGCAGAAAAAATTATTACAACAGACATAGAGCAAGGTATCCAAAGGGACTGGAGCAGGATTGAGCGGTCCACCTTCTGCACATATTACAAGAATATTAAGGAAACATTCTTGGCGGAAGGCTACTGGTTCGATAGATCCAAAAAGGAAGAAGAAAAAATAAAATGGGCCCGAGCAAGATGTGGAAGCATTTGGAAAGGTTCCTTGGGGAGAGGCGGCGAAGCGTGCAGAGGATGCGGAGGTGAGAAGGAGACTTATGACCACTGCAGGGAGTGCGACGCCTTCAAGAGGAAGATGAGTTATAACTTTAAGGACTGGTGCCAAAGACTGTCGGGCAAAATTACTAAAGACACTTTAAAATTAATAAAACAAATAGATGATAGATAAAAAAAAAAAAAAAAATGTTAATGTAAATAAAAGCAAAAGAATAATGTAAGATAACCCATAAGACAAAAGTTGTTTTTTTTTCTTGTAACAAGATGTATACAAGCTCAAAACCCAAGTAGGGTAAGAGCCTATT
>JAKCPI010016382.1:0-20382 GCA_023213315.1 Euborellia annulipes | reverse complement strand
TTATGGCCCTATATAAATGTCTGAATAATTAAGCTTTTGTAACTCTAAGCTTGATGACCTATGACCTTATGCGTTTAAATCAAAGCTAAGAAACAAATCCGGTGTGACTGTTACATTAGGATCCATCAGAGTCTCAACATAATATTTTTGACATGAATGCAATACTTTCTCTATATTAACATATACAGTAGGTAAGCGAAAGTAAAAAGTAATAAATAAAATTATTTCAGAATTCCTCTTTTACTAACAAAATAATTTTTTCAAAGTAAAAAAAAAAAAGTTTCCTTTCCCAAGAGAAATTTAATTGAAGTTAAGAGGAAAGTGAAAAAGTGCCAGTAAGGTGAGACCAATTTATCGCTGCCTATTAATGCAATTAAATCATCCGACCAATATCAAAGGCAGCTCTGTTTTAATATTCCTCTCTTTTTCACACTCACTTTCAAGTTTATTTGTAAGTAATGAATTTTCATAAGGGCCTACATGATGTTATTCGTTTTAGAAAAACCCCAAAAAATGATAACTATATTCTGTTAACTTTTGGCTCCGGCTCCATTCGCCTGGAGTTAAAAATCGTCTGCTCAGTGATTTAATCAATCTTCAGACTTTCAAGTCTAATCTCAACAGGCATCTTCTCAGTTCCCGCAGTTGAGTTCCTCTTTTATGCTTTTTATTTTCTTCCTGGCTGCATGTGACCACTGGTCATTATAGGTCTTCGGACCTTATGCACCCATTCCAAAAAAAAAAAAAAAAAAAAAAAAAATCGAGGCGGTAATTATAGATGGAGTCTTGTTTATCCAAAATGATACTTCTTTTCTTAATTTATCCATTTTCCATTCTCTAAACGCCTAAACTTGATTACTTGGTCGTTATATAAAATGTAATAAAAAATGAACTTTTTTTTATAGATATTTAATGATAAATTGGAATTTATTTAATTACAAAATTAATATCTCAAGAAAGAAAAGATGGATTAGATTTAAAAATTTTAGAAAATTCTTCTCTTAAGGCCCAATATGTAAATAGAGAACATGAATTGCTTGAATTAGGCTAGCGACAGGCCTTTTCTCAATATTGTTTTTATTCTATGTCCATTCAAATCCGATATAGAATAATAAGTAGTTTTACTCCTGAAGAAGAAACTCGTCTTGAGAGATACATTTTATTTAAATGCTTTTATTTTTTAATTTAAATAAATAAATTAATCGACAACTATTTTTTTAGGTGATATAATTTTAATTATTCCAGGTTAAATTTCATTGACAATATTCTCTCTGGAGTCTTTTAAGTGTCGCGTTGATTGTTTTGTGGTTTATCTTGGCACATTTTCACGGCCCATTCATAAATGTGTGGTCTTCCATAAAATTAGCACGGCGGTCAAGTTATTTTTACGTTATTAACGTGAATAGACATGGACCAGAAAATGACTGACCCGCGAGATTTCTTTGACGAGCCGCGTTTGTGTACTTTTTGCCAAGAGCCACCTTTGGCTTTTATTTGATTTGATTTTTCGTCAATAAAAAAAAAAAAAAAAAAGAAGAATAGAGAGAGAAGAGAAAAAAATTTGTCTTTATTAAATGTTTAAGAATTTTAAGTTTCGAATTTATTTATTAAATATATGAAAACAAATTAGATTAAAACTTATTAACATAACAATTTTCAATTAAAATTCTTTTGGTTATTATTGAGATGAGAGAAAGGATATTTTGTAATTAAGGTGACAACACAATTTTATCATTAAATAAGACTTAATATCAAATAATACTAGTCTCAAATTGTTCAATTGTGAGAAAAAATTTCTCTTATCATGAGGTCTGAAAGTTAGATTAATTCGCTGTCGGATTTCCACCTCACTAATTTAAGCTTTTAAAGGATTCTTTAAAAAAAAAAATATTTTAATAGATTTTAGTCGTATAAAAAAGTTTTTTTTTTTTCGTTTAATTTTAATTCGCTAGTCTAACCTTTTCTCATTAACAAACTTACCCTTCTCTTTCACAATTTATAGAAATTCTAATTAGAAAGGGTGTCAGTATTTCCTACCCTATCTTGTATCAATGGTAGGGCTACTGGTTGTTCCACAGTTCTGCCTTTTCCTTAGATTAAACTTATATTTATTCAAGAGTGATGATGTGTGGAAATCGACTAATGGAGAGACTAATGGCCTCTTCATTCAACACTCATTTTAAAAATAAATTCTTTTTTTTCTAAGATTTTTTAGAATAGAGAAAATAAAGAAGCAAATGAAATAATGATTTTTTAATGAAAAAAAAAAAAAACTATTGTTAAAAATAGGATTTAATTTGCATATCGATTTTTATTTTTTTTAAGGATTGTTTGAACCTTGTCCCTATTTATTTTCAAGAAGTAAAATTTTTTAAATTATTTTAACGTATTGCATTATATAAGACCTATTTTAAATTTTTATTACATAGATGGCTACGGGGGGACGTTCCACAGGCTGGTTTCTCGAGGTCACACGGCCTAGGTTTTTTTTATTTGCCTAATTGTAAGTTTGAGACGCCCTTTCACCACTATAAGAATATTTTAAACCTCTTAAAATTTATTTTAACAAAAGGTGCTTTAGATTTCTTCAATTAAAAAGAACAGTCTAAAGAATATTCATTTTGCTTAATTTTGACCTGGGATGAGGCAGAGGATGTTGACGGAATGGAGCTGCTTTATTTTGGTCATTTGCCAGGCTATGATTGCTTTTTTTTTCTCTTGGACCGTTTGGTTTAGCAAGAAGAGGGTACAACTTAGCGTTAAGTGCTCTTAACCAAGTTTTATCTAACTCTTTATAAATATATGTATTTATATGACTGGCAAATGGAACAATTTATAAATGAAACATGCCCTTGAAAAGAAATTTTTTCTAAAAAAGAGGTAAAAAAAGTAAAGAGCCATTTATCTAAAAGAAAAAAAAGAAAATAAATAAGTAGAGTTTGTGAGCTTGGGGTCTTTTCTTATTTCCTTTATTACTTGAAATCACATTTTCTCCTCTTGTATAAGGATATGTTTTTTTTTTTTTTTTTACTTTCATTTCTTGTAATATTTTTCTCTTATTTTTTTAAAAAGATTAATGCATCATTAACCAAAGGATTAATTAATTTCAAATCTTCGCATTTAAAAAAAAAAAAATTCTTAAACTTCTTTCATTAAAAGTGAGAAATTTACATAAGAGAAGATTATAAGTAGTGAAAAAGTTAGCAGCTTTCTGAACATCTTAATTAATTTAGTGTGTGGCTACAACGATCAATCCATCCATCATTTCAAATATTAATTAAAAAAAAAAAAAGTCTCTTTCGCGAAGTCCCGGTAGGGGGTCAGGGCTAATAAAATTTCTCACTTATAGTTTTTAGAATTAGTTTTTCTTTTTTTTTTGCAAATGGTCTTTATTTGAAATTCAAACTTATTATACTATTAAATTTTCTATTGTTTTTTTTTTTTTTTGAAATTTGTTTGACTTTGAAGGAGAGTCTCTATCCCACCTACTAAGATTTCTCCTGTATATATTAGCGGTTGTAGGTTCTAAGGATTTATAGATTACTTCTTTTTATTTTAAGTTCCGGTTTGACCGAGCTAGAGCTCGGTGTTTTTTTTTTTTCAACAAAATTGGAATAAAACTAAAAAAAAGTACATCAGTAAAATATTGGTACCCGAGATTTCCCACGGATGTGACTTAGCACAATTTCATATGGATTCCGGAAATAGTATTTATTTAAAATTTGAAATAAATCGTCAGAGCCTTTTTCGAAAACTTGTGATGTGCTTACAAATATACATTGCTCGTAGCCTATAAGATAAGGTTATAGTAACAGTGGCGTCATTTGGGGGGGCAGGGGGGGCATTTGCCCCCCCCCCCCAAGGGCTCTGATTTTTATAAAATTTTATATTATTTTAAATAAAATACTCCAAAATACATCTACGAGTATACAAATTGTACAAAATTAAACAATTAATTAAATTAAAAATGTTTTGGCCAAATTTAAGTACCCGTTTGTAAGTAAATTTTAAGAAAAAAAAAATGTTTGCCCCCCCCCCAAGAAAAAATTTGCCCCCCTAAGAAAAAGTTGAAATGACGCCACTGTATAGTAACTATTTATTAATTAATTAAATATTCAAGGTCTTAACCCCAAAAATACGCTATATTTTAAATTTAATTAAGAATAAACTTATTCAATTAAAAGTTTATCACTCTAACTGAATACGAGCCAAATCATATTATTATTCATTAATAGACAAAATTTTTTTTTAAACCGTTAACATATTTATTCTCTATATCCTATATATATTTATATTAACATTAGATTAAGATGACGTCATTCATTTATCTTATCCTTCTAATCTCCTAATAGGGAAGAATTTTCAGACAATCCTCTTTAATAATAATTAAATGTTTAAACAAAAAAAAAAAAAAAAAATTAAATTTAAATGTGGCTCTCTCTTTCTATAATTACAAACTTTTTTTATTTTTATCATGGATTTTGTCCTTTTGTTGCTTTATTTAAATGTATATTTTTACTCATACTAAAGATAATAATAATTTTGAGTTAAAAGATGCGTTTCAAATGTCACGCGGTGATATTTCTTCCTCCTCGGTGATTCTCTCATCAGCCATTCCATGAAGTTGGATTTTCATTAGGTCATAAAATTTGTTCCTTTTTTTGAACCATCTATTTCACTAGCACTTGGCACCAGCTATGATGAATTCTCCCAGCTAACATAACAATTCCCTTGGCCACAATTAATCATGACATGCGCCTCGTCAGCTTATTTCGTATCAATATATATCCATTTTATTATGTCAGGGTGGATGGTGTATGAAAACTCACACCCTTCGTTACCCCTTCTCCTTCATCATATACCCCATTTTCCTCGATTGATTTTAGATTTATGACTTCTTATCTGAAAATATTCCACATTATTCAACAAGTCATCGTCTATTGACTTTTCCCAAAGGGAATAAATATAGTGAGTTGCTTGTATAGATGTATTATAATTTACTTTAAAGCAATATTCATTATTTAAAATTTCAAAATTTTATTGTTAACATTTTTTTGTTAAAGATTATTATCACATCGATTCCGATATCTTTTTAATTTCAAATAAAATCCTGTAGGCCTATTTGTAATCGCCCGAGTCGAAATTTAAGTCCGACATTGAGCCTCTCTTATTTCGGACTTGGGCGTTCAAAGTAGATCTTTTGCATGTTAAATTAAGTCCGACTTTAACAAAGTCCCATCTTTTTTTACCCCCCCCCCCAACCCCCCCCCCCCCAAAAAACCTGCGGCGCCCATCAAAGTCCCATAACAAAGGCGGAAAGACAGTGGCAGATTCAAGGCGGAGAGGGTAATACAGTTAATACTGATTTATTAAATTTTAATTCTTGGTTCAAATTGACATTAAAAAGAACTTTTGTGGGGCCATAATAATAATATTTTTTCTGTCCAAAGAGTCTGGGGACCTTTCTGGATTCAGATTATACTTATTTTTATTTATTATAATACAGTAGTATGAGCTTAATATACTTTATTTCCAATATTAACTTTCTTATTTGTTTGTTTCTATCATAAATAATTTCATCCCAACCAATCAAACAATTTTTGCATTCCATTACATATCATCCACTCGTCCAGGGGCGTATATAGAAATTTTTTTCGGGGGGGGGGGGCCGAACTCAAAAATATTTCTGCGGAACATTTTTTCATTTGCGGAACCAAAGTTGTCCATCCTGCGGAAAAATTTGTTGCGCTGATGTCTGTATATCCCTATATAGGTATGTGTTTGGGAAATTTCGGGGGGGGGGCCCGCCGCCCCCCCCCCCCTTATATACGCCCCTGCACTCGCCACAAGAAACCTCTACACTTTTACATCTAGTTAAAAAAGTAAAAATGTGATATATTTTATTAATTTCATACCAGAACATAAAAAGACAATTGAACAAATAATTTTCTTTATGACATGTTTTTGAAAACTTCTCATTCTTGACTTATTCAACTGTTCAATTATGAATTATTACGATCGATGTTCTCCCTAAAATCATATAAATATGAAAAAAATTCTATGTCTGGCGCCAACCTGTGGAGTTGACGGCCTTATGGGGTCCTCGACGACCACCAGTTGAAATGTCCTCGAGAGTGCTCCATTTAGGACCACAAACTGCCCTTTCAGCCACTCAACAGCTCATGAAGCGTTCTGGGAGAAAACTCGACTCTTTATGCAAATCGAGAGCTATTAGATCTTCTCGCTTGATAATAATAACTGCGTATGAATTTTATTTCTTTTATAAAAATAAAAATGTTAAGAACATACAATTTGAAATAATCATTATAATAAAGAAACCATTTTTAGTTCTAAAATCAATTGACCTATAGAGAAGTAAGACTAGGTCAGTTGATGAAAAATTTTATCTTATAAACTAAGGACATTTTCTTGAGAAGTTGATAAAATTTGATTGTTTATTAAAGCTTTTATGGTTTGTATTATTATTATTATAATGGGAGTTTTCAATTATAGACTATATTCAGGGGTGTAAATAACGCCCCCGCAGACCCCGCGATACCGAGGGGGGGGGGGGGTGGTAGGTCAAGGAGCGCAGAGAGCCGGACGAATGAAAAATATATAGAAGAATTTAAAAAATAAAATGTACAAAACACATAATCATTAAAATAAATTTTACAATTCATTAAGAAAAAAAATCGTGTATTTACGATAATGTGTAGTTATTTAATTTTCCAAAAATTTGATAACTATTTTGTCCATAATTTAATGTACAGGACCAGTATTTTTTATTAATAAAATAATAAAATGTATTTAAAATATTATTCTTGTATATTTAAAATATAGCGGTGGCAAAAATGGCTGGTGGCCTAATGCCAACAGTTCTTTTAAATAAATAAATAAATATATTTAAAATTTAAAAATTTTTATTTTTATTTTTGGGTAGGGGGCGACATTCTTATACTTGCGGGGGGGGGGGGCGCCAATCAATGTAGTTATGCCTCTGACTATATTTGTTTTTTTATTAATTATTTATTAAAAATATAAATACTGTACAACGTTTCGGTCCTTGACGCAGTCGTTTTTAAGAACTCTGCTCTCAAGTGAACTGAATTAGTTCAGTTGAGTCGGAGCAAGTGCCAGTAATTGAAAACGACTGTAGAATAAGCAGTCGAAACGTTACACAGTATTTATATTTTTAATAAAACGTCTCCTTTTCGGCATTTGGCATCCAAAGGCTCTCTTCATTTGCTGCACCTGTACTTATTCTTTTCCATTCCTTTTTAATAAATAATTAATAACAATGATCTATAATTTAAAACTCCCATAATAATAAAATTTGATTACATAACTTCACTAAATGCCGGTTTTCTTATAAACTAAGGGCATTTTCTGATTTGTCACACTAATATTGTAGATCATTTGTCACTAAAAATTGTTGGAATTGCGAAATCTGTTGTGATTTTCAGGCCTGAAGATGATGGTTTATAATCATTGAAACAGTCGCTCAGACCAAAATAAACCTGTAACAAAAAACTACAAATTTTTTATTATTATTTGACTACCAACACCTCAGTTCTTTTCAACAAATTAAATTATTAAATTCATAATTGCTTGTGCAAATCCAATTAAAAATAAAGTTTCACTTAAAAAAAAAAAAAAAAAAAATTCTCACTAGAATATTTTAATATTGTAATTGTAAAATATTAATTTACTAATGTAGAAAAAAAGATATACATTATTTTGAAAGAATATTTATTTGTGACCATTAATCATTGACAGGAGATGATTTATTTAGTAAGTAATTTAAAAAAAAATATTAACTTTATATATTTGATAAATAAATATTTGTATTTACAAATTGCCAATATTGATTTAAAGAAAAAAAAAGTGCGAAATTAAACGATTTTTTTTTTGTTAAAAAAAATATTGCTATCATTTTTTTCAGTTCATTCAATTCATTTAGAAAAACAATTTATTTGAACCCATCTGATAGATCTTTTATTTAATTTCTTTTTATTTTCGCTTCCATTGTCATTTGTTCAAGATGGCGTTTTCCGCTTTTACTCTTCTCAATCTATATTTAATTATGACTTACTATATATAAAAAAGAAAGGGAAATATTTACTTTAAGTTATCAAAGGGTATCGCTTGAAAAGTTAATTATTATCTTACTAAATTATTGAATCAAATGTCCTTTCTTTAATTCGTTGACTATTAATGCAATTTATAATGTAATTTTTTTAACGCCTTTTTTTTAATAACATAAAAAGTCCCTTTAAGAGTTTCATTGAAAAAAAAGCTTTTTAATAAAATCAATATTCTTAAAAAGCATATAGGCATAAAATCACGCCACCATTGATAAATATTACATGAAAGAAGCTTTTCAATACTATAAATAAATAAGATAGTTAATTCACCTTTGTTTTTATGTCCGACAAATCAATTAAGAATGAAACGATTAAAATTTAAATTTGCATTTCATGAATATAGTTTTAATTTTATTTAAATTAGAAGTTATAAAATAATTGGTATAATAAAAATTTAATTGGTCACTGAGTTGAGAATATAGTACTTATATAAATGATGTATAGGGGTGAGAATTATAGCTTAAGATTTTATAATAGGTATAACACTAATTTGCAAAATTATTAAACCCTTCCACTCAGCTATACTGCGAAAAGAAACAATATAAAATCAATCACAAATTCTCTTCCACTTGATTTGTCTGTACGATATTGACATTTGGGTTGCCTATCTTCTAGCAAGAAAAAATAAAATATGCTCATCAATGTACATTTAAATTAAATTTGTTTGTTTAATATTGCAATTATTTTATTAATTCGAAGAGAAGTTGCTGTTGATGTTATGGAATGGAAAAGAATAAGTACAGGTGCAGCAAATGAAGAGAGCCTTTGGATGCCAAATGCCGAAAAAGGAGACGTTTTGGACAAAATTTATTTGTCCATCTTCAGTCCTCGTTGGCTTATAAATTAATTAGGCACAAAGTTATCATTGTTGTTTATTATAAAAATATACATGCGCACAAATTCGTGCCAAAACAACAATGACAACTTTGTGCCTAATTAATTTATAAGCCAACGAGGACTGAAGATGGACAAATAAATTTTGTCCGAAACGTCTCCTTTTTCAGCATTTGGCATCCAAAGGCTCTCTTCATTTGCTGCACCTGTACTTATTCTTTTCCATTCCACAATTATTTTATTATATAAGTGGATCAAATATCAAATTACCTCTCTGGGTAATCGAACACGGCAGCGATACCCTATCAGGGGTATTGGATTTACTTCTTTTGCAACTGGCCACTTTCCAGCGGCCAAATTTTTTTTAAATTAAAGCTATTTAAAATATCTACAAATAATAGAAGCCCTTTTTTTGATTTTCGAAAAAAATTTTTTTTTTTTAGATTAATCGCATTAAATAAAAGATATTTTAAAAAAAGGAGCTCTATAAGTTGTAGATAATTAAATTAGTAATCATTGTGTTAAAAAATAATTAATCTTTTGCCTTTAATTAATTAGCTGGAAGGTCTAGAATGAAATGCAATTTGTCCCTTGTATTCCTATGGGGAACACTAACGCCATCCATCTCTTGCCGCCTCGAGTCAATCGTGTTTTAACGGTTTTTCGAGACGCGCACCTTAAGAATAATATAAAATTTTATAAAAATCTGAGCCCTTAGGAGGGTCAAATGCTCCTTCCTGTCCCCCCCCCCCCCAAAATGACACCACTGCATATCAGACTTTTTGTGTGGTATTATATTTAGTTTTCGGCAGTACATTAGAATTCAAAATGTAAAATTTATAAAGATAGAAAAATATTTATATTTTTTGCAAGCGCAGCGAAACCTCTTTTGGGGGACCCTCAGTAATGAGCGTGTTGAACGACACCATTTTGCGGGGGGTCCCAATTTTTTTTACTCAGGGGTCTCAAAACGACTATTTCCTTCAAAATCTCAACATACAATTTTTGACATGAATGCATTACTTTATATAAATAAATAAATAAATAATAAATAAATGAGTTTTCGCAAAAATAAGTCCATGCTCCTTTATTTATAAAACTAAATTGACTGTAATTGGATTAATGAATAGTTATCTTAATATTCGTTATATACCTATTTTTACTTTATTAATTAATAAGAAATGGAAATGTACGAATGCAATTTAATACAACTTAAATAGAATTCCTCATTAAATACAAGTCAACATAATATTCAAATGATTTCACCTAATTTATCGACAAATCAATCTTTGCTTCGGTGATTACATTGTATAGAATTATTGTCATACTAGCTTCTCTGTGGTTTTGAACATAATTACTTTATTCTCTAGAGTTCAATTCTGCTGTCAGCTTATTAGTTTTTAAATATTTAACCAAACAAATCTCTTCATTGATAAAATAATTGTTATAAAATAGATTCGTTGATTAACCAATTACCCGGTTTTCACTGACATCGGAATAGTTTTAGCCTCATGAAGATTACTCTCTTAATAACACCAAAAAACCAATCTTTAAAAATAGTCCACTCGTTCGATTACTTCTCCTAGATACGCCATTGTCTCTTTCTCTTTGAGAATAATAATTATTGACTCTTTATAGTTTGTTTAAACACGAAATATTTCAAACAAAGTCCTATCTCGTCGGTATTTATAAACATTGTCTCTTGCATAAATAAATTTTTCTAACATCATGATTATCATGTTGGAATATCAGAATAGTATTTAAAATTTAATCAAGATTAGGATTTCATTGAATTATTAATCTTGTTTAATGAGTTGATTTAGCATTGATTAAATTTTTTATTAGAATAATGATAAGTCATGTGGAATTTTATAATTATTTACATTTTGTGAAATAATTTTTATCAATTTGTGAAATAATTTATAACCTTTATAAAATTACCACTTTCAGAGTCGAAGATTGAGTTTCAATATTTTAAAACTTAATGTCAGCATATAAAATTCATCATATTATACAGAATATTTAGATGTGTTTTATAAAAAGTAATTATTCAACTGGAGATAGAGTTTTCTGAATAGAAAGATTTAAATAGGGATATTATAAAAGTGTAAAAAAAATGCAGGAAATGATGCAACTCACAGCTGATTCCCTTTATTCTGAAGAAAAAAATCGGACTATATTCTCTTTCGTTGTTTCTTTTGTTTTTGTTTTATCGACCATTTTAAAAGTTAGATGATTAACCAAGTTGAAAAAAATATTTTAGCCATCAGATCTTTTTTTTAAAGATCATAGATGTTTTATTTATAATTTTCTATTTGCTGGCTTTTTTATTAGTAGCCCTAATAATAATAAATAATTTATCAATTGTCTATATACTTCCAGGGTTGAAAGAAAAAATATGTGTCAAGCTCCGAAAACATGTTGCCGATTCCTGCGTTAAACTATTTCAAAATAAAAAAGAATAATAATGGAGAATTGGAGATATCAGCCAAATTGGGGGTTATCTAGGTTAATAAAACTCCCAGAATAAGACGTTTCGGCCTGAATTTATATGACCATCTTCAGTTATTGGGTATTATACACATAGTGCAAGTGCACATGTGATCAAATCAGGACTCGTCAATAATAAAATTTATTTGCTTCATACAAAATTATATGGCTCCTGTGTCCAAACTCAGAGATAATTATCTCGCACCATATAATTTTGTATGAAGCAAATAAATTTTATTAATGACGAGTCCTGGTTTGACCACATGTGCACTTGCACTATGTGTATAATTCCCAGATGACCAAATAAATTCAGGCCGAAACGTCTTATTCTGGGAGTTTTATTAACCTAGATAATCCCAATTTGGCTGATATCTCCAATTCTCCATTATAATCACATCACAGCCACAACCTCAAAAAGTAAAAAAAGAATAAATTAATGAATTCATTAATTAGTCAAGAAGAGCTTATTAGAATAAGACTTTAAATACTATTTATATTAGTAATATATAAATTAAGGAGAGGTGAATTTCCCTGACAAAAATAGTCTTGAAAAACAGGTTGACTCGTATTAGTCTATCATCCCTTTCAAGGGAGTTTGGAACAGCTAGTCCTGCCCTTTATAGCCTAATTAAAGGACTAAGTATTGAAGAGATAGTTTGTCTAACTAAGAGAAAGCTACAATTTCAACTACAATAAATTAGAGGAATTAATTTAAAGACAATTTTGAGCTAGAAATATCTTGCTTTCAAGATAAACTTTTATTTATTTATTAAATGAGAAAAATGAGAATTTTTATCTAAATAAAAAAAAGAAGATATTAAAAAAAAGAGATAGAAACATGAACATTTCATTAATCAAAAAAGAGTCTATCAAACTTTTTTAATCCATCAATATATTTATTTACGTACGGTATATAATATAAAAAAAGTAAAAAGGGCAGCTTTCTAATTTTCTGAAAGCTCCTATTTCAAAGCCTTTATTTTTATTCCTACTACCCTAAACCTCTCCTTTCATTGAATATGAATATCTTTTACTCTTTACTATCTATACATCGACTTAATATTTAAAAAAAATTTTATAACCAAAACACTTTTAAAAGATCAATTATTAATAAAAAAGATAAAATTATTATTATAAAATATATCTTTTTTAAAAAGTTGCTTTTTCGAGTCTTGCGCAACTCAGGCTATAGCGGCATTAAAATAAATAAAAAGTAAAACCAAATGTGTGGGATGTTTGTTTTCTTGTTTGTTAGAATGATGATCTTTTACTGAAGACTATTTTTACCTTGCAGGGAGGTCAATGCACAAGATCGATGCTTCCTGTATACCTGGTCTCCCTGCCTTTCAGGTCCATTCACCGATCGATATGCTCCCTCATTCTTGAGGTGGCATCAAATTTTTAATATCTACACTCGACGCCGCAGCCCACAACTCCTCTGGGGTCCTTAGCTATCAAAAGAAAGCGACTTCTGCAATCTTGGCTTTTAATACACTTCCACTCTCGAAATGTTGTCCTTTATTCTTGGTGAAATGCCTCCCATTCTTAACATGGCATAACATAGTACATTTAAATATTAATGATATACTTAAATGGAGGCTTTATTATTACAAAAGAAACAAAATCCATTAACACGCAAACGTTAAATTATATTTAAAAAATCTGATGTGATTGGTCGCACATTACCTTCGGTAATCGAAAGTTCTGTGCTTGTCACACCAGATTTTTTGTGTCGAGTTATATTTAGTTTTCGATAGTACGGCAAATTTGAAAAATTTAAAAACTATTTGTTTATTTATATTTTGTTACCATGGCAACCATTTCTCCTATCTTTCCTATGAAGTACAAGAGTAAAGGGTGCTTCAATCAATTTTGAGGGCAAAACGAAAATATACATTCTTTCAAAGAGCATCTAAAAAATAATTGATTTTTAAATTTAAATCAAAATCTTTAGAGCGAATTTTGAGAAAATCAAAAAAAAAAACAAAAAAAAAACAAAAAAAAAAAACAGAAAAAGTCCATCAGTAAAGTACTAGTTCTCTTTGGCAGATTTTGTTTAAAAGCTTATTTTCACGCCCTATGGGAGTGCCTAACTTAAATATAAAATTTCAACCTCCTAGTCCAATTCCTTCATACTTAAAATTGAACACAGACTCATAGAAAGACCATGTTGTTAAAACCACTTTTTTGGATTCAGGAGACCTCAAAACGTGTATATCCATCAAAATCTCGACATCGAATTTTTGGCATATACATATGATATTTTCTCTATATATATTGTATTAACATATATAGAGGTAAGAGAAAGTAATAAGCAGATTATATTGAAACCACAAAATAGTATAGAAAAAAAATATTTAATTTTGTCTTTTGAATAAAAGAAAGTTGTTCAAGAAATGCTAATGATAAAAAGAAATATTTTTTCTGTGATATCTAAGATTTTTTTTTTACGAAAAACGTCGAAATTTTAAATATTTTGATATAAAAAAAACTGGTGTGACTGGCGCACAGCACACAACTTTCTCTTACCTTCGGTAATCGAAAGTAGTGTTCTGTGCTTGTCACACCAGATTTTTTGTGTCGACATATATTTAGTTCCCGACAGTACGGAACATATGAAATGAGATGTAAAATTTATAAGTATGGGAAAATATTTATATTTTGTTACCATGGCAACCATTTCTCCTATCTTACCTATGAAATACAAGAGTAAAGTGGTCTTCAGAAGATTTCAATTGCAAAATGAGAATATACATTTTAAAGAGCATCTAAAAAATAATTGATTTTTGAATTTTAAAAAAAATCGTTGGAGCAAATTTTGAGAAAATCGAAAAAAACTGAAAAAGTACATCAGTAAAGTACTAGTACTCTTTGGCCGATTTTGATTAAAAGCTTATTTTTCCGGTCCCGGGGGTGTTTAACTTAAATATAAAATTTCAACCTCGTAGCTCAATTCCTTCATGCTTAAAATTGAAAACACACCCACCCACCCACCCACAGACAGACCATGTCGCGAAAACCACTTTTTTGGATTCAGGGGACCTCAAAACGTGAAGATCCATCAAAATCTCGACATCGAATTTTTGACATGAATCCAATACTTTCTCTCTATATATATATTACATATATACATAGGTAAGAGAAAGTAAAAATAATTAGTTATCAATTTTCACTATTTGGATGAACCTAATTACATCTCTCTGCTTATGTTCGATCGTGACTCTGGATTTTTTTGCCCCAATCTTTGAGCAACAAGCTGCTTGTCAAGATGTGTAATTAGAATTCAAGCCGCGCAGAGCTGCGCGCTGAGAATTGTGATTTAGTGATCAGCTCTCGTTTATCAAATTGTTATCAAAAACAATTAGGAATATCTACCAAAGGGAATTTAACATGAACTTTGGGAATTTTATTTTTGACTTAATCTTATATCTCCTTTCTTTAATATTAACTTTATATTATAATATTTTAGGTAATACATTTTTCTTGAACGTTAGAGAGGTAAAAGATTTATGGAAACTTTGGGGAAATAAAAAGCAGCTGTTTCTCAGAGAATGTCTTATTTTTCCTGGAATTTGACAAATATTTCAGCCAATCTGTGTCACTCTGTGATTCTGCTATACTCCAAGCTTATAAGCTTTTTGTTTAATCGCACTATATTTCCAAAAGATTTTATGGCTTTTTATAACCAAAAAAGACCCTTTTGAAAATACAGTGATAAGTAGTTTACAAAATTACAATGTAAGGTAATTCTTTAGGGGTCAACAATCAACAATGTCAAACAGGTTCTATCGAGAAAACAATTAGAAAAATAGCTGATCCTGTCAAATAATATGAACAATCGCCCTCATTGTAAAAAGAGGGGCCGGAATGACCAAGGTCAAAGGCCGAAAAATAAATGAAAAAAAAAAAAAAAAACAATCGCCCTCGGGCTTGGTGCATTAGCGTGCTGACCTCATATGCCAAGGGTCGCGGGTTCGGATCCCAGGCAGTCCAATTTTTTTTAAAGCCATTTGGATACCAAATGGCTTAAATAAAAATACCTGGGCCCCCAATAGATATTATAATAAAATAACGGTTATCGTCAAAGTCTTATATGGCCTAAGTTGTCGAAAATACTGTGTGTATGTGTGACTAAGTGTAAGGGTGAATGGGATAAAAGTGTGGGTATCTAAAAAAATAAAACATGAACAATCCGTTGTTAACAAAAACTGCTCTCGCCATTCATGTAAAAGAAATGTATCATATTACATTATTGCATATAGAAATTTCCATTTCGGGTGAGAGTTTGCTGAAATGGTGGCCATAAAAAAAAAAAAAAAACAGAAAATTAGCATGTAGTGTCGATATTCAAGGCCTTAGTGTTGTCTATGAAAATATTTTAAATTTTGTTAAATTTAAGCTTAATAATATTATTCAATATAATTCAAGAAAATTATATTAATTAAGCAATAGCAAAAATGATAATCGCATTTGCAAATAAAAAATAAATATTTAAAATACATTCACAACATCAGGCTTCAAGCAATGACGTCGAACACACAGTTTCATCTCATGAATTTTGCATTTCACAAAGCGCGACTTGATTTTCATTTAAAAAATACACACTTCTATATAAAAATTACAATAGATTATAAAAATGTAATCAAAACTCTGTTAACCGCGGGATTAATCATGACGAGGACAGAAGAAGAAGAAGAATTTTATTATATAAAATTGTGTAGTAGTGTATTGGTCATTGGTCATACATATGTCCTGACTCAAGAAAGAAAAGACTTTCGGGGTTGAAATTTTATATTTAAGTAAGCTACGGGTATCAAAGTAACGTTTATTTAATTTTATTGTTAAGATTTTCCCCTTTGTTACTTTGTCTTACCTCTATATATATGTTAATATATATAGAGAGAGAAAGTATTGGATTCATGTCAAAAATTCGATGTCGAGATTTTGATGGATCTTCACGTTTTGAGGTCCCCTGAATCCAAAAAAAGTGGTTTTCGCGACATGGTCTGTCTGTGTGTCTGTGTGTCTGTCTGTGAACAAAATATCTCAAGAACGAAAAGAGCTAGGAGGTTGAAATTGTATATTTAAGTTAGGCACCCCCATGGGACGTAACACGAAGCTTTTGAACAAAATCGGCCAAAAAGTACTAGTACTTTACTGATGCACTTTTTCAGTTTTTTTCGATTTTCTCTAAATTTGCTCCAACGATTTTTTTTTAAATTCAAAAATCAATTATTTTTTAGATTCTCTTTAAAATGTATATTCTTATTTTGTGATTGAAATCTTCTGAAGACCACTTTACTCTTGTACTCCATAGAAAAGATAGGAGAAATGGTTGCCATGGTAACAAAATATAAATATTTTCCCATACTTATAAATTTTACATCTTGAAAATCGAATGTACCGTACTGTCGGAAACTAAATACATGTCGACACAAAAAATCTGGTGTGACAGCACAGAACACAACTTTCGATTACCGAAGGTAAGAGAAAGTTGTGTGCTGTGCGCCAGTCACACCAGATTTTTTTCATTTGTGTTAGATATAAACAATTTGATGGAAAAAGTAGCGTCCACATGCCAAGGCTGCTGACAGCAAAGATTTAAAAAGATGTTATTTCAAAAAATTCATTAGGAATATTTGACTATCATTTGATACATGTAGGCCTGCCTATATGATTTCTTTTTTCTTTTCATATATTTAGAAAGCAACCAGGATACACCAATTTTTATAATATATTCCCATAACTTCCTCTAGGCTTTCTTTCGAGATTTCTTTCTTTCAAAGATTATTATTATCCTTAATCTTAGAATAAAAGAATTTTTTTTTTTTGTTTTTTTTTAATTTTAATGATTACAAGAAAAGTCATCCTTGGATAAATTACTAATTGGTTTGAAGGACAGAATATACTAAGAGAAAGAAGACAACGTCTCATTAAAATAATTATCGTTACTCATTAAATGAATAGGGAAGATAAAAAAACAAAAGAGAGAAAAACGTCATATGGATGCATTTTACAAACAGATTTTAATTCCCAACTTTTAGAGTACAACTACATAGAATACTTTTTTACCTGTCATCTTTGCAGAGGATTCATTCTTTTGACCTTTGCCCTTTCCCTTTGTATAAAATATAAACAAAGAGAGGAATTTTGTGAATATATTTAGAGAAAGAGAAGAGTCAGGAAGAAAAAAGAATAAAAACAAAAGCCTCTTTGGGAATTCATATTTGACTACTATTTTTTTGAAATACTTTAACAGGACGTTGATAAAATTTTTATTTTTATTATTTTCGATTAGTTTAGATTATTTAAATAATACTGTAGGTCTTTATATTTTAATTTATTTTATTTGATATTCCTACCGGGATTTATTTATCCGGGATTCTTCATGCACGACGACACATACCTCAAATTCAACCGGCCTCTGGCCGTAGCCATCTATCGGCAACCCATGGATTTACTTTATTTCCTATCTCTAACTCCTCCTGCGTTCATTTATAGCTAAATAGATACTTCTTATTTCTGGTTCATCCCGGTTCCTTTTATCCAACCTCTTCTAAGCAAGGGAGGATGTCCTAGTTTGAGGATGGACCCCCTCAGCACCGGCGTGTAGCCTACTCCTTTCGAAGAATGCATCACTGAGAGAGAACCTTCTTTACGTCCCTTCCACAGTACGGGATGTCACAGCAACTCCCTCTCCTCGTAGAGTAGTCATTATAATAAATAGGACAGAAATATATCTCGTGAATCAAATAAATTAAAATCGTTTAATTTCTCAGTGTTTACTTTCTTTGCCTTTCTTCCTATTAACAAGAACTTGTAATTAACATCATACAAATTAAGAAAGAATAGAAAAATTACGAGATATTGTGTTGAATTCTCTAATTATAAAGAAAATCTTTTAAAACGCAAATAGGACTAATTATAAAGTAAAACCTAATTCTCCTTATAATTCCGAAATTAAAAAAATAAGTAAAATGAAAAATAGTAGTTTCATTTGGATCACTAATTGTACAAAGACTAATGCATCTAGTATAATTTAATTCGCACAATTGACTTGGACATTGCGTCATAAACGCAGGTAGAGCAATGACAGCCATTAGAGATCATCTGTCCTTATCAGAAGCATGTTCATTTGAATTGCATCATGCTATGATTATATATTATTCATCCTCTTTAGAGCAAATCTCATTGGCAAAGAAAATATTTTATGTACTTTCTGATTGGGACTGTAAAAAAATGCTGAGATTCGAAGCCTTGTCTTCTTTTTTTAGTCTATAGTAGTAGTAACAATAAGAGTTAAATTACTCTATGATTTGTGGGTTACTCTATTGTTTCAAAAGTTATTCGAGATCAAAGTTGAAGTTATAGTCAATATCATTTCAGCTTTGACCTCAAATAACTTTGGAACCAATAGAGTAACCCAAAAATCATAAGAGACCTTTTTTGTAGAGCGTTAAATTTCCTATAAGACTATGTTATGGTCTTACCAAGATGTTGCTCCGTTGGTGAGTTACAAAATTTTAAAGACACAAAAGAACTTTTCCCATGTTATTTCTATTTAAAACTTTAGCTACCGTGGGGGCGAGGTTAATATTAATATTAAGAGCTGAAATTTGGCCGGAATTTTTTTTTTTTTATATATACTGTATTTGGAACCGATTTAGGATTAGCGTCGAAAAAAATTCGAAAAAGTCCAAAATAAGGATCACCCTAATATACTGTAGGCATGAGAGAAAGTATTGGTTTCATGTCAAAAATTCGATGTCAGAATTTTTTACATACCTCGATTTTTTTTTTTATTAATGAATTTCATAATTTATAATATATATATACAAATCTCTGAAACTTATAAGTTAGTGTTTTTAATTTAATTTTTTAAATTTTATGTTTCAACGTTTGATAGTATAAATATAACCTTAGTCGATAGCTAATTTCTAAAGCAAAAAAAATTAATAAATATATAATAATATAAATAACACTTTTTTGTCAGATTTTTTTTATTATTAATGTAAAAGCTTTATTATCATAACACTTCGTTGATTTTCTTTTTTTCTTCTATATAATCAAATTGAATAATCTTAGATATAACGATTCGAACGGAAACCTTCGAACTCATTTCCCTTATTTGACTAGAGAATTTTTTTTTTTTTTTGCTTATAAAAAGAGAAATGTTAAATTAAATTTTTTTCCTTGTTATCAGCTATTTTTTATTTTTTTTTTAAACGAAAACCTTTTAAAAGGATTTTCAAACACCTCATGTGTATTTATACTGATCTAGTTGAATTTCATCACCTTCTTAATTTCGTAAATATAGAGATATTGATTTAATAGTAAGGACTTTTTATCCGTTTATATTTCATTAATTTTAAAGTGTTATTACATGATTGGTTTAATTCAACTATTTTGTCGCTTTAGGCAAACCATAAATACACAAGTTTGTGTATGCAGGTGATTCTGTTTGGGTAGTGGGCTATATGCATGTGCAAATACAGTACAATATAGCTTCAGTATTTATTTAAGTGAATAACGTATAAAATATCATATTTTGAATATTTAAAATCAAAAGTTTGATTCAACATACAGGGAAAAAAGTAAAAATAATTAATAGCTTCAGTAGTATGTAGAGTTTGTATTTTGGAGATAGATATCGAGTGCCTGTAAAATAATTTTTCCCTACGTAAAGAATAGTTTTGTGTTTTTTTATTGAGAGTTCAAGTTGAATAAAATAAAAAATATTTAGAATGAAAATTATGTTTTTTTCTTTATAATTCGTTCAAGCTCTTTTTCGGCATCTAAGGCCATTTAGGCCCCATTCCTATTTATTTCAAGATTATCTTTATATCAAATTATTATTATTTATGGGAGTTTTTAATTTTAGACCACATTTGTATTAATTATTCATTTAAAA
>JAKCPI010016381.1:0-29641 GCA_023213315.1 Euborellia annulipes | reverse complement strand
TCAAATGTTCCGTAATGTCGGGAACTAAATATATGTCGACACAAAAAATCTGGTGTGACAAGCACAGAACACAACTTTCGATTACCGAAGGTAAGAGAAAGTTGTGTGCTGTGCGCCAGTCACACCAGATTTTTAAAATTATTCTCTAAATTTTCAATGCATTCTCTGAATATATTAGGTTGAGTTCCTTTATAATTAGACTCATGTTTTATTCCAGAATAAATCTTTATTTTGTTATAATTTATATGCAATTTAAACGTGAACAAACTTATTAATAAATTCAGCAAGATGATCTTTTGACCATTTTATTATTTATGGGCAAAAAGTCAAACAACAAATGGACGGAATATCCATAATTTAATTTAATAATTCATTCAGTTCATTTAGAGAAACCACAGAATAGGGGGAAATTAAATTAGTAAGTTTGTTTTATACGATGTCTTAGAGATTCAACTTCAACTTAGGAAAACCTTTGAGTTTCGCTTCATTAAAATTCACATCAGAGAGAAGACTTGGTCTGCTAATATTAAGCTCAAAATTATTTTAAACTTTTTTTTTTTAAATATGATGATATTTGGCGCTACTTTTATTGCAAATTAGTAATATGTTTATGATAACAGCGAGATTTTGAAAGCAGGCACTATCGTAGTAGGGCGGCCTCCCTCATAGCTAATTTTATTGTTCGGTTAATATTTCTACTTCCTAACTAAATGAATGGTCCATCTAATTTCTAAAATGATTAGGATAAATGCTAAAAAGTTTTTTTTATTATACTAATAAAATTAACAAGTTTGAATATTAAATGTGCGAAAATATTAAATTTGATTTATAAACATAATAAAGAGTTAAGAAATATTTTACGTTCATTTTAGGGGAGTTTATTATTATAAAGATTTTATACCCTTTGTTTTAGAATTTAATTCAATTTGTTAGTTAGACTTTTCATTGCTTTTTGAAAATGATATCTTGAAGGTAGTCACCGCCTAAAACATCTGAAATCTGAAGCTTTGGACCACTTTGGCCAGCATTTCCGAGTCGATCTTGGCGATAGCATCACGAATATCGTTCTTCAGCTGATCCAGGCTTTTTGGACGATTGGTATACACTAAGGATTTGAAATATCCCCATAAAAAAATCACAAGGTGATAAATCTGGCGAACGCCCTGGCCGAACGACATTAAGGGGTGATTTAGAACTCGCCAGATTTATCCCCCTGTGATTTTTTTATGCGGATATCTCATATTCTTGGTGTATACCGGATATCTCATATTCTTGGTGTATACAAATCTTCCAAAAACCTTGGATCAGCTGAATAACAAGATTCGTGATGCTATCGCCAAGATCGACACGGAAATGCTGACCAAAGTGGTCCAAAGCTTCTGATTTCGACTCTCCCAATGTTTTGAGCCGAACTATGGCCACCTTCAAGATATCATTTACAAAAAGCAATGAAAAAAAATTTAAATGTACCGCAATATAAAAAAAAAAAAAATAATAAAATGATTTATCTCCAATACTTTTTGTTTAATCATTGTTTTGTTTTATCATTTTTGTTTTGTTTTATCATTGTTCCTTCAATTATCAAATTATATAATAAAAATTAGGTTGCTAATAATTTATTTGAAAATTATTAGCTGAATTGAAATGAACTCAAATTTAATTTGCAAAATTTTACATTGATACTAAAATATATGAAACGATAAAGTGTGTCCGTGGTAAACATTTATCTTGAAAATGGCACCTCGTTTTCCCTGTACCGATGCGAATCATAATTATTCATGTACATTTGGCATTTGTAGTGAGTAAGAGCTTCCCGGATTGCAATATGCAGAGCCACATATATTTTGCTGACCATATTTAATAAAAACAAGGTAAAATTCATAGCAATTATCTTGTGTAAATTAATCCATTGCTCTCCTATCGATCACCTAATTTAATTTCATAGCAGCGCTTGATACTCTCTTTCCCTCTCTCTTTTCTAACCACCCTTCTTTATGAGTAATTTCTTAATATCGCTTTCAATTGATTCCAGATTAAGAAGTATTAAAAAACTAATAAAATTTTTTATCGCTTTCCAGCTATGAATTATTAATCTAAGTATTTGAATCATCTCTTGATCGAATACTTATTCGCCTCTTTTAAATAAATTTATATTCGAATCCGAAATTAGCAAGAATCTTTTTTTTATTTAAGGTTTTTATCGGCATCGGAGGCAATTTAGACAAGGTCTCTATTAAATTGGCTACCAATCAATTGAAATAATTTTTTGAGAAGAATGTGAACACCTGACCATTAGAGACAAGAACTCTACCACTGTGCTAAGACGCAGGGGCATACATGAAATTTAAATTTTTAACATATATGATTAAATTGTTTTTATACTAATTTAGATTAAAAATACCAATCCAAGCATTAGATGATTAGATTAGATTAATTAGATTAATTTTCTCTATATTTCGATTCCTTCATTGCACCTTGGTCTATTATATTAAATTTTGCTTGCTTTCTCTTGCCTTATAATTATATGAAATATATACTATATTACGTAACGCCTTTTTTGACCATTTTCAAGTCCCTTCCTTCCCCATGTCAAAGTTAGTCACATACAAACAAACCCCCCCTACTAATATTGTCACAACATATAACTACCCCCCCCCAGAATAAAATTTATTATACAAAATTCATATCATTTTACCTTTTTTTTTTTTTAAATTTTCCCTCGTGACTCAAATAATCACATAATCACTTTATTTTTCTCTGTTGTGAAAATCATACGACTTTTTTTTCAAAAAATTTTATATATAATTCAACTTTGAATTGTTATGCCACACTTAGAGAAACCTCCATGTCACAATTAGTAACGTTTTGTCCAGACCCCTCCCCCTCCCCCTAACGCGTTACTTAATATGTGGACGACCCCTAGAGAGAAAGTATTGCGATCATGTCAAAAAAAAAATTCGATGTCGAGATTTTGATGGATATACACGTTTTGAGGTCCCCTGAGTCCAAAAAAGTGGGTCCCTCAAATTGGTCTGTCTGTCTGTGTGCTTGTCTGTGAACGAAATATTTCAGAAATGAAAAGACCTAGGAGGTGTTGAGGAGCTTGAAATTTTATATTTAAGTTAGGGACCTCCCTGAGGTCTTTTAATCAAAATCGGCCAAAGAGTTTTGCGGGGTGCTTTGGATTCAAAGTCAATTCAATTTGACCAACCATTATTATTAAAAAATATTGTTATTAATTGAAAAATTTTTTATTATCAGAAAAATTGTTGATTCATGCTAATTAGCTATTTTAAAATTTAAATTAAAAAAAAAAGAAAAAGTATAAACCTATATAAATATTTCTAATTACTATAATTACAAATAAATCCAAAAAGGAACAACAACATCCCCTCGCATGCGTTTGATATTTTATTTATCCAAATGATAATAGGTGCATGCATATTTGATGGGCAAAATAAATTAATCCCGGTAAATGGAGGAGCTCAGAAGCGGTTGTCCCGGGGGTCGGCCAAATCAAGATTGATGGAGCGCAAATGGGGGACTCTGCGAAAGAGAGCCTGGAATTATCTCCCTTTTAGGTTATAGATGAGATCCGAATTGACAACTACTTGGCTTTTTTGACCTCCCATCTCATTCTAACCAAAAGAATATCATAATTATCTTTAAGTAATTAATTTTCAAGATTGATTAAAATGAAAAGATAAAGGTAATCTTTAGAAGGAATTTTTAAATTAAAAGAAAAATGATAAATGACTTAATTCTTCACCTCTGCTTCTTTATCAATGATTTTGTTTGCTCTAAATTAATCATATTGTGTTTATTAATTTTTTATATTTCGAAAAATATTAAATAAAATTGAATTGATGGATTTATTATTAATAATTTAAAACTCTTTTTAATGTGATTTAATTTTCATTAATTATAGGTATTTATGATTATATTATATTAATATACAAAATACCACCAAAATGCGATTTCATTAAAAAAAATCCACAAAATTAAAATAATTTATAGCCTGAAAATAAAACCCCCACATTAAGGTCAATTTCCACTAGGTCGTGCCGTTGCCGTGCGATGCCGTCCGCTGTAATCGATCAAACGGACTTGCTATTGAAATAGCATTGGAAAGGCCGTTTCAATTTCCACTAGACGTGCCGTGCCGCTGCTGTGCCCCTGCCGTCTGCCGCTCTCCAATGCTATTTAAATAGCAAGTCTGTTTGAGCGATTACGGCCGACGGCATCGCACGGCAGGGGGACGACCTAGTGAAAATACCTACCCTAAAATTACAAGGAATCCGAAAATAATAATATTATTAATACTAATACTTACCTTGTAAGAAGGAGGGAGCGGTAATATCTGATATAAAAAAAAACTCGCGATGGGATAATCACTAGATTAGGCACTCTAATGACCACTGTGGCGCCACTGAGACAGGCAAACAGCTCAGCTCACTGGAGGCTACAGTATGCCCACTGTTGAACATGCAATTACCCATCTTTTGGTTACAAATTTACCTAGTGTCGAGAAACTATCAAGTATGTCATTTTACTTAAGTGTGTCGTTTTACCCTGATCTCCTCTACCTAACTAGAGACCAGTAAACCTTGAGATCTGCCAGTCTAAAAATTAAAAAAAAACTTTGTTTATTTTGTAATGTTAGTTCAGTGCTTCTTTACCTTTTTCAGCGGGCACTTTTAATTATATACAAAATTTGCGGAGCACTTAAATTAATTAGCCAAAAAACATATAAACATGATTTTTATTATAAATTAAACTAATTATTACATAACCGTAAAAACAAGCAAATTAATTTGTTTTTTGATTGGGCAAATCGAGCCCCCTGGACTCGAATCAGGATTTTCTGTTTTCACAGCTCCTAGATTATATTTAAAGAAGTTCGATGTTTATTTATTTTATGTTTTATTTATTATATCTATCTTTTTGTAAATTTTCACTAAAGCGAATGCATAGATAACTTCAAGTTAAATAATAATACAATTATTTTGTGTTTATCTCGAAAATTCATCTTTCATTAATTGAATTCACTCTAAACATTAATTACAGTATAATAGTTTCGTGAATGAAGAGAATAGAAAAATAATTTATTTATCTTCAAATTAACATTTTGTTCTGAAATAATTTAATAAAACTAGAGAATAAACTTTACTATAGAACAAGAGAACCAAAGTACAAACGGAGCAAACAGCACTTGGGATTAAAATTTATTATTCAACATAAACATTATTAAATACGCACTTATTCATAAAATAGTTACAGTCATTAACTAGTACGAAAAGTTATTTCGAAAAATGAGAACGGGAAAACCCCATCTTTAAGGGAGTTGCGTAAAATTTATTACACATTAAATTTATTCCCAACACGGCCACCTCGTTAGATGCAATCCCAAAATGTGTCTTTAGATAAGCAGCAAGGATTTTTGCCACTGTTCGAATTTGTTTCTAGTTAATAAGGCTTTAAAACTTTATATATTTCCATTTAAAACTAGAAATCCACAAAAGTTTTATCGAAACTTTTAATTTTATAACCTTTGATATTAAAATTTACTTTAACATTTCAAAATATAATAATATTAAAATCAATTAAAAAAAGAACATACTAAAATTTATATTTATTTAAAAATACAGGTAGAAGTGAAATTTTATAGTTAATAAGGATGAACCTTTTATTATAGGTCTTATATTAAGGTTTTCATCTAATAAATAGAATGTTTCGGTACTTATTTGTTCATTCTTCACTTAGAAAAACAAAACCATGTTATTTATAAACTTATATTTCAGGGGTTTTATTTTTTTAATAGCTAAGTCTTTCGGCATATACAGTAGATTCCGTCCTTATTTATTCAAATTAATTCTAAGGTGTTGCTAAAATATTAACATAAAATTGATACGACACGTCATCCTTAAAATCTCAAAATTTATTTTTATGAATTTATCTTTAAAAAATTTCTTTTTTTCATTTTCAAAAAATAAATTCCTTCAAAGTTTATATGATTTAAAAATATTCCATAATACTATTAATAGTAAAATAATAACAAACATTCATAAATGACATCTTTGACTTGTGAAAAATATGTTTATTTGAAAACTTTTTTTAACCACTCTGGTGGGAATAATATTTATTTTTTAAGAAATTTTAATGTTTGTCATCTCAGAACTCATAAGTTCTTTTTGCAAGTAAAAATATATCTCATTCATATGATCACTTATATAGAAAATGATTATCTAATCTATCTAATCTAATACTATTAAACGAGCAATGTACTTTTGTTTTTTATTTGTTTGTAAGCACATCAGTTTTCCAAAACGGCTCTAACGATTTTTTTCAAATTTAAAATATATAGGCCTACTATTTTCGATACGAATATGAAAGTACGCTAGATCTAATCTTTGGGAAAATTCGATTTCATTCAAATTTTAAATATTTACTATTTGCGGCATATAAGAAATAAATTACGCTAGATCTCGTCTTTGAAAAACCTCGAGTACTATTACTTTCCTGAAGAACTTTTTTAGTTTTTTCCAATTTTCTCGAAGTTACCTTTACCGTTTTCTTTCAAATTTTAAATATTTATCATTTGCGGCATACGAAATAAATTACGCTAGATCTCATCTTTGAAAAACCTCAAGTACTAGTGCTTTTCTGATGTACTTTTTTAATTTTTTCTATTTTTTCTCAATATTCTCTTTGACGTTTTCTTTCAAATTTTAAATAGGCCTATATACTATTTCCTGTAAACAAAACAAATTAGTCTCGTTTTTGGAAGACTTTGAGTACTAATACTTTACTAATGTACTTTTTTAAATTTTCCACTTTTATCAAAAGAAAAAACCACTGAGCTTCAGCTCGGTCATCCCGGTAATTAAATAAATTTGAATTAAGAAATAAGATAATATTAAAAGTCGATAAATATTTAAAATAATCAACTTTTAATACTGAACCATATAAAGCAAGAGTTCACCTCCGGAGAAACAAGGGATACATTAAAAAATGATTACATTAAAAATTTATTTTTACTAAAAATTGAAAATAACAGGATGCACTAAGAGGAAAGGATCAAGGATGATTTAAGCCATGTGATTAAAAAGAATTCAAGTGTTCAAGTAAACAACTAAAAATTATTAAATAGGCTACGGTCACGGGTAAGATAAAAATTTATAAATTGTATATGAATGAATACAATACTTTCTATATATTAAAATATAAAGGTAGCTAATAGAAAGTGAATAATTTTTTGTTTATGAAAAGGCTTTGGGGCCTCTTCCTGACTACGAGACTGTTCAAAGGAGTTTCGACCTGGTAATAGGTTAAGAACCCTTGATCTAGGGAAAGTACCATTTTATGACCAACCTTTAGCGACCCTTGCGGCTAATTATTTTATTTATTTTTTTTTTTTTTTCTTTCCTTTTTTCCTCCCTGCCTCCTTCCCTCTTTGTCTCTTTGTCTGTCCCTTTTCCTTTTCTCCTTTTGAATTTAAAAATTAAAATAAAAAAATTAAAGAAAGAAAGAAAAGAGAAAAAAAAACACAAAAAAAAAACCCTCAAATAAATTTTTTTTATAAATTTTTATATAAATAATTAATCTCTTTAAAAAAAAAAAAAAAAAAAAATAAAAATATTTTTTTATAAAATGTTATATAAAAAAAAAAAAAAAAACCCAAAAGGAGGCAAGGGAGGAAAAAAAAAAAAAAAAAAAATTTTTTTTAAAATAAAAAAAAGGAGAGGGGGCGCGGGGGGGGGGGGAGAAAGGGGGGGGGGGGGGGGGGGGGGGGGGCCCCCCCCCCGCCGACGCCCCCCCTCCCCCCATATGGAAGGGGGGGGGGCGGGCGGGGGGGCCGGGGCGGGGGGGGGGGGGGGGGGGGGGCGCCCCCCCCCCCGCTAGCCCCCCCCCCTCCTCTAATTTAGGGGGGGGGCGCCCGGCGGGGGGGCCCGGGCGGGGGGGGGGGGGGGGGGGGGGGGGCCCCCCCGCCCGAGGCGAAGCCCGCCGAGGGGGGGCGGCGCGGCTAGTTAGAAATAAAATGATAATGATAATCAGAAAGCTATAATGAATAAATAATCAGGTGTAAAAAGTTGTTCAAATTTAGATATTTACACCTGTTGCTTATTTTATTTTCATAAATAACCTTAATACAATATTTATTTTTTGCATATCAAATTATTATATAATGATATCAATCTGCTATTATCTTGAGTCAAACTTCCCGTCTAAAGTATTCTTAATAATTATAAATTGTACATGTACCTAGAATTTTTTTATATTATTGATTAATTGTCCAGAATATTAAAAAAAAGAACCCCAGAGGATGTTTATGATGGGTGTTGACTGACATCCGTTAACGAGATAGATAATTTATTTTCAAAATATTATTAATAATAATAAAAATTGTTATCGATTAGACAACAGTTTTTTAAGAGAGATGCAACAAACATTTTGCATTATTAATAAATATAATAAATAATTAATTTTTAATATCAAAGTAATGAAAAAAAAATAATCATAAAGATAAATCAATACATATTTAATATTTCCTCTTAAAATGTAAGGCATCAAAGAGAAATATTTTCTAGACCCTTCTATTATGGCCCTATATAAATGTCTGAATAATTAAGCTTTTGTAACTCTAAGCTTGATGACCTATGACCTTATGCGTTTAAATCAAAGCTAAGAAAAAAATCTGGTGTGACTGTTACATTAGGATCCATCAGAGTCTCAACATAATATTTTTGACATGAATGCAATACTTTCTCTATATTAACATATACAGTAGGTAAGCGAAAGTAAAAAGTAATAAATAAAATTATTTCAGAATTCCTCTTTTACTAACAAAATAATTTTTTCAAAGTAAAAAAAAAAAAAGATTCCTTTCCCAAGAGAAATTTAATTGAAGTTAAGAGGAAAGTGAAAAAGTGCCAGTAAGGTGAGACCAATTTATCGCTGCCTATTAATGCAATTAAATCATCCGACCAATATCAAAGGCAGCTCTGTTTTAATATTCCTCTCTTTTTCTCACTCACTTTCAAGTTTATTTGTAAGTAATGAATTTTCATAAGGGCCTACATGATGTTATTCGTTTTAGAAAAACCCCAAAAAATGATAACTATATTCTGTTAACTTTTGGCTCCGGCTCCATTCGCCTGGAGTTAAAAATCGTCTGCTCAGTGATTTAATCAATCTTCAGACTTTCAAGTCTAATCTCAACAGGCATCTTCTCAGTTCCCGCAGTTGAGTTCCTCTTTTATGCTTTTTATTTTCTTCCTGGCTGCATGTGACCACTGGTCATTATAGGTCTTCGGACCTTATGCACCCATTCCAAAAAAAAAAAAAAAAAAAAAAAAAATCGAGGCGGTAATTATAGATGGAGTCTTGTTTATCCAAAATGATACTTCTTTTCTTAATTTATCCATTTTCCATTCTCTAAACGCCTAAACTTGATTACTTGGTCGTTATATAAAATGTAATAAAAAATGAACTTTTTTTTATAGATATTTAATGATAAATTGGAATTTATTTAATTACAAAATTAATATCTCAAGAAAGAAAAGATGGATTAGATTTAAAAATTTTAGAAAATTCTTCTCTTAAGGCCCAATATGTAAATAGAGAACATGAATTGCTTGAATTAGGCTAGCGACAGGCCTTTTCTCAATATTGTTTTTATTCTATGTCCATTCAAATCCGATATAGAATAATAAGTAGTTTTACTCCTGAAGAAGAAACTCGTCTTGAGGGATACATTTTATTTAAATGCTTTTATTTTTTAATTTAAATAAATAAATTAATCGGCAACTATTTTTTTAGGTGATATAATTTTAATTATTCCAGGTTAAATTTCATTGACAATATTCTCTCTGGAGTCTTTTAAGTGTCGCGTTGATTGTTTTGTGGTTTATCTTGGCACATTTTCACGGCCCATTCATAAATGTGTGGTCTTCCATAAAATTAGCACGGCGGTCAAGTTATTTTTACGTTATTAACGTGAATAGACATGGACCAGAAAATGACTGACCCGCGAGATTTCTTTGACGAGCCGCGTTTGTGTACTTTTTGCCAAGAGCCACCTTTGGCTTTTATTTGATTTGATTTTTCGTCAATAAAAAAAAAAAAAAAAGAAGAATAGAGAGAGAAGAGAAAAAAAATTTGTCTTTATTAAATGTTTAAGAATTTTAAGTTTCGAATTTATTTATTAAATATATGAAAACAAATTAGATTAAAACTTATTAACATAACAATTTTCAATTAAAATTCTTTTGGTTATTATTGAGATGAGAGAAAGGATATTTTGTAATTAAGGTGACAACACAATTTTATCATTAAATAAGACTTAATATCAAATAATACTAGTCTCAAATTGTTCAATTGTGAGAAAAAATTTCTCTTATCATGAGGTCTGAAAGTTAGATTAATTCGCTGTCGGATTTCCACCTCACTAATTTAAGCTTTTAAAGGATTCTTTAAAAAAAAAATATTTTAATAGATTTTAGTCGTATAAAAAAGTTTTTTTTTTTCGTTTAATTTTAATTCGCTAGTCTAACCTTTTCTCATTAACAAACTTACCCTTCTCTTTCACAATTTATAGAAATTCTAATTAGAAAGGGTGTCAGTATTTCCTACCCTATCTTGTATCAATGGTAGGGCTACTGGTTGTTCCACAGTTCTGCCTTTTCCTTAGATTAAACTTATATTTATTCAAGAGTGATGATGTGTGGAAATCGACTAATGGAGAGACTAATGGCCTCTTCATTCAACACTCATTTTAAAAATAAATTCTTTTTTTTCTAAGATTTTTTAGAATAGAGAAAATAAAGAAGCAAATGAAATAATGATTTTTTAATGAAAAAAAAAAAACTATTGTTAAAAATAGGATTTAATTTGCATATCGATTTTTATTTTTTTTAAGGATTGTTTGAACCTTGTCCCTATTTATTTTCAAGAAGTAAAATTTTTTAAATTATTTTAACGTATTGCATTATATAAGACCTATTTTAAATTTTTATTACATAGATGGCTACGGGGGGACGTTCCACAGGCTGGTTTCTCGAGGTCACACGGCCTAGGTTTTTTTTATTTGCCTAATTGTAAGTTTGAGACGCCCTTTCACCACTATAAGAATATTTTAAACCTCTTAAAATTTATTTTAACAAAAGGTGCTTTAGATTTCTTCAATTAAAAAGAACAGTCTAAAGAATATTCATTTTGCTTAATTTTGACCTGGGATGAGGCAGAGGATGTTGACGGAATGGAGCTGCTTTATTTTGGTCATTTGCCAGGCTATGATTGCTTTTTTTTCTCTTGGACCGTTTGGTTTAGCAAGAAGAGGGTACAACTTAGCGTTAAGTGCTCTTAACCAAGTTTTATCTAACTCTTTATAAATATATGTATTTATATGACTGGCAAATGGAACAATTTATAAATGAAACATGCCCTTGAAAAGAAATTTTTTCTAAAAAAGAGGTAAAAAAAGTAAAGAGCCATTTATCTAAAAGAAAAAAAAAGAAAATAAATAAGTAGAGTTTGTGAGCTTGGGGTCTTTTCTTATTTCCTTTATTACTTGAAATCACATTTTCTCCTCTTGTATAAGGATATGTTTTTTTTTTTTTACTTTCATTTCTTGTAATATTTTTTCTCTTATTTTTTTAAAAAGATTAATGCATCATTAACCAAAGGATTAATTAATTTCAAATCTTCGCATTTAAAAAAAAAAATTCTTAAACTTCTTTCATTAAAAGTGAGAAATTTACATAAGAGAAGATTATAAGTAGTGAAAAAGTTAGCAGCTTTCTGAACATCTTAATTAATTTAGTGTGTGGCTACAACGATCAATCCATCCATCATTTCAAATATTAATTAAAAAAAAAAAAAGTCTCTTTCGCGAAGTCCCGGTAGGGGGTCAGGGCTAATAAAATTTCTCACTTATAGTTTTTAGAATTAGTTTTTCTTTTTTTTTTGCAAATGGTCTTTATTTGAAATTCAAACTTATTATACTATTAAATTTTCTATTGTTTTTTTTTTTTTTTTGAAATTTGTTTGACTTTGAAGGAGAGTCTCTATCCCACCTACTAAGATTTCTCCTGTATATATTAGCGGTTGTAGGTTCTAAGGATTTATAGATTACTTCTTTTTATTTTAAGTTCCGGTTTGACCGAGCTAGAGCTCGGTGTTTTTTTTTTTTCAACAAAATTGGAATAAAACTAAAAAAAAGTACATCAGTAAAATATTGGTACCCGAGATTTCCCACGGATGTGACTTAGCACAATTTCATATGGATTCCGGAAATAGTATTTATTTAAAATTTGAAATAAATCGTCAGAGCCTTTTTCGAAAACTTGTGATGTGCTTACAAATATACATTGCTCGTAGCCTATAAGATAAGGTTATAGTAACAGTGGCGTCATTTGGGGGGCAGGGGGGGCATTTGCCCCCCCCCCCAAGGGCTCTGATTTTTATAAAATTTTATATTATTTTAAATAAAATACTCCAAAATACATCTACGAGTATACAAATTGTACAAAATTAAACAATTAATTAAATTAAAAATGTTTTGGCCAAATTTGAGTACCCGTTTGTAAGTAAATTTTAAGAAAAAAAAATGTTTGCCCCCCCCCCCAAGAAAAAATTTGCCCCCCTAAGAAAAAGTTGAAATGACGCCACTGTATAGTAACTATTTATTAATTAATTAAATATTCAAGGTCTTAACCCCAAAAATACGCTATATTTTAAATTTAATTAAGAATAAACTTATTCAATTAAAAGTTTATCACTCTAACTGAATACGAGCCAAATCATATTATTATTCATTAATAGACAAAATTTTTTTTTAAACCGTTAACATATTTATTCTCTATATCCTATATATATTTATATTAACATTAGATTAAGATGACGTCATTCATTTATCTTATGCCTTCTAATCTCCTAATAGGGAAGAATTTTCAGACAATCCTCTTTAATAATAATTAAATGTTTAAACAAAAAAAAAAAAAAAAAATTAAATTTAAATGTGGCTCTCTCTTTCTATAATTACAAACTTTTTTTATTTTTATCATGGATTTTGTCCTTTTGTTGCTTTATTTAAATGTATATTTTTACTCATACTAAAGATAATAATAATTTTGAGTTAAAAGATGCGTTTCAAATGTCACGCGGTGATATTTCTTCCTCCTCGGTGATTCTCTCATCAGCCATTCCATGAAGTTGGATTTTCATTAGATCATAAAATTTGTTCCTTTTTTTGAACCATCTATTTCACTAGCACTTGGCACCAGCTATGATGAATTCTCCCAGCTAACATAACAATTCCCTTGGCCACAATTAATCATGACATGCGCCTCGTCAGCTTATTTCGTATCAATATATATCCATTTTATTATGTCAGGGTGGATGGTGTATGAAAACTCACACCCTTCGTTACCCCTTCTCCTTCATCATATACCCCATTTTCCTCGATTGATTTTAGATTTATGACTTCTTATCTGAAAATATTCCACATTATTCAACAAGTCATCGTCTATTGACTTTTCCCAAAGGGAATAAATATAGTGAGTTGCTTGTATAGATGTATTATAATTTACTTTAAAGCAATATTCATTATTTAAAATTTCAAAATTTTATTGTTAACATTTTTTTGTTAAAGATTATTATCACATCGATTCCGATATCTTTTTAATTTCAAATAAAATCCTGTAGACCTATTTGTAATCGCCCGAGTCGAAATTTAAGTCCGACATTGAACCTCTCTTATTTCGGACTTGGGCGTTCAAAGTAGATCTTTTGCATGTTAAATTAAGTCCGACTTTAACAAAGTCCCATAACAAAGGCGGAAAGACAGTGGCAGATTCAAGGCGGAGAGGGTAATACAGTTAATACTGATTTATTAAATTTTAATTCTTGGTTCAAATTGACATTAAAAAGAACTTTTGTGGGGCCATAATAATAATATTTTTTCTGTCCAAAGAGTCTGGGGACCTTTCTGGATTCAGATTATACTTATTTTTATTTATTATAATACAGTAGTATGAGCTTAATATACTTTATTTCCAATATTAACTTTCTTATTTGTTTGTTTCTATCATAAATAATTTCATCCCAACCAATCAAACAATTTTTGCATTCCATTACATATCATCCACTCGTCCAGGGGCGTATATATAAATTTTTTTCGGGGGGGGGGGGCCGAACTCAAAAATATTTCTGCGGAAAAATTTTTTTTAAGAAACTATGTTTTTTTCCACACGAAATTTTTGCGGAACATTTTTTCATTTGCGGAACCAAAGTTGTCCATCCTGCGGAAAAATTTGTTGCGCTGATGTCTGTATATCCCTATATATTAATAGGTATGTGTTTGGGAAATTTCGGGGGGGGGGGGCGGGCCGCCCGCTCCCCCCCCTTATATACGCCCCTGCACTCGCCACAAGAAACCTCTACACTTTTACATCTAGTTAAAAAAGTAAAAATGTGATATATTTTATTAATTTCATACCAGAACATAAAAAGACAATTGAACAAATAATTTTCTTTATGACATGTTTTTGAAAACTTCTCATTCTTGACTTATTCAACTGTTCAATTATGAATTATTACGATCGATGTTCTCCCTAAAATCATATAAATATGAAAAAAATTCTGTCTGGCGCCAACCTGTGGAGTTGACGGCCTTATGGGGTCCTCGACGACCACCAGTTGAAATGTCCTCGAGAGTGCTCCATTTAGGACCACAAACTGCCCTTTCAGCCACTCAACAGCTCATGAAGCGTTCTGGGAGAAAACTCGACTCTTTATGCAAATCGAGAGCTATTAGATCTTCTCGCTTGATAATAATAACTGCGTATGAATTTTATTTCTTTTATAAAAATAAAAATGTTAAGAACATACAATTTGAAATAATCATTATAATAAAGAAACCATTTTTAGTTCTAAAATCAATTGACCTATAGAGAAGTAAGACTAGGTCAGTTGATGAAAAATTTTTATCTTATAAACTAAGGACATTTTCTTGAGAAGTTGATAAAATTTGATTGTTTATTAAAGCTTTTAGGCCCTCGGGGCTTGGAGTAGAGGTTAGCGTGCTAACCTCGTATACCAAACGTCGCGGGTTCGGACCCCAGGCAGTCCGATGATTTTATTTAAGTCATTTGGATACCAAATGACTTAAATAAGAATGCCTGGACCCTAAATAATATATATTCATAACGGTTATCGTCAAAAGTCTTAAATGGCCTAAGTTGCCGAAAAGACTGTATGAATGTGTGTGTAATTGGAAGTGTGAATGAGAAAAAAGTGTGAATGTTTAAAAAAAAAAAGAAGCTTTTATGGTTTGTATTATTATTATTATAATGGGAGTTTTCAATTATAGACTATATGAGGGGTGTAAATAACGCCCCCGCAGACCCCCGCGATACCGAGGGGGGGGGGGGTGGTAGGTCAAGGAGCGCAGAGAGCCGGACGAATGAAAAATATATAGAAGAATTTAAAAAATAAAATGTACAAAACAGATAATCATTAAAATAAATTTTACAATTCATTAAGAAAAAAAATCGTGTATTTACGATAATGTGTAGTTATTTAATTTTCCAAAAATTTGATAACTATTTTGTCCATAATTTAATGTACAGGACCAGTATTTTTTATTAATAAAATAATAAAATGTATTTAAAATATTATTCTTGTATATTTAAAATTTAAAAATTTTTATTTTTATTTTTGGGTAGGGGGGCGACATTCTTATACTTGCGGGGGGGGCGCCAATCAATGTAGTTATGCCTCTGACTATATTTGTTTTTTTATTAATTATTTATTAAAAATATAAATACTGTACAACGTTTCGGTCCTTGACGCAGACGTTTTTAAGAACTCTGCTCTCAAGTGAACTGAATTAGTTCAGTTGAGTCGGAGCAAGTACCAGTAATTGAAAATGACTGTAGAATAAGCAGTCGAAACGTTACACAGTATTTATATTTTTAATAAAACGTCTCCTTTTCGGCATTTGGCATCCAAAGGCTCTCTTCATTTGCTGCACCTGTACTTATTCTTTTCCATTCCTTTTTAATAAATAATAAATAACAATGATCTATAATTTAAAACTCCCATAATAATAAAATTTGATTACATAACTTCACTAAATGCCGGTTTTCTTATAAACTAAGGGCATTTTCTGATTTGTCACACTAATATTGTAGATCATTTGTCACTAAAAATTGTTGGAATTGCGAAATCTGTTGTGATTTCCAGGCCTGAAGATGATGGTTTATAATCATTGAAACAGTCGCTCAGACCAAAATAAACCTGTCACAAAAAACTACAAATTTTTTATTATTATTTGACTACCAACACCTCAGTTCTTTTCAACAAATTAAATTATTAAATTCATAATTGCTTGTGCAAATCCAATTAAAAATAAAGTTTCACTTAAAAAAAAAAAAAAAAAAAAAAATTCTCACTAGAATATTTTAGCCTAATATTGTAATTGTAAAATATTAATTTACTAATGTAGAAAAAAAAAAGATATACATTATTTTGAAAGAATATTTATTTGTGACCATTAATCATTGACAGGAGATGATTTATTTAGTAAGTAATTTAAAAAAAAAATATTAACTTTATATATTTGATAAATAAATATTTGTATTTACAAATTGCCAATATTGATTTAAAGAAAAAAAAAGTGCGAAATTAAACGATTTTTTTTTTGTTAAAAAAAATATTGCTATCATTTTTTTCAGTTCATTCAATTCATTTAGAAAAACAATTTATTTGAACCCATCTGATAGATCTTTTATTTAATTTCTTTTTATTTTCGCTTCCATTGTCATTTGTTCAAGATGGCGTTTTCCGCTTTTACTCTTCTCAATCTATATTTAATTATGACTTACTATATATAAAAAAGAAAGGGAAATATTTACTTTAACTTATCAAAGGGTATCGCTTGAAAAGTTAATTATTATCTTACTAAATTATTGAATCAAATGTCCTTTCTTTAATTCGTTGACTATTAATGCAATTTATAATGTAATTTTTTTAACGCTTTTTTTTTAATAACATAAAAAGTCCCTTTAAGAGTTTCATTGAAAAAAAGCTTTTTAATAAAATCAATATTCTTAAAAAGCATATAGGCATAAAATCACGCCACCATTGATAAATATTACATGAAAGAAGCTTTTCAATACTATAAATAAATAAGATAGTTAATTCACCTATGTTTTTATGTCCGACAAATCAATTCAGAATGAAACGATTAAAATTTAAATTTGCATTTCATGAATATAGTTTTAATTTTATTTAAATTAGAAGTTATAAAATAATTGGTATAATAAAAATTTAATTGGTCACTGAGTTGAGAATATAGTACTTATATAAATGATGTATAGGGGTGAGAATTATAGCTTAAGATTTTATAATAGGTATAACACTAATTTGCAAAATTATTAAACCCTTCCACTCAGCTATACTGCGAAAAGAAACAATATAAAATCAATCACAAATTCTCTTCCACTTGATTTGTCTGTACGATATTGACATTTGGGTTGCCTATCTTCTAGCAAGAAAAAATAAAATATGCTCATCAATGTACATTTAAATTAAATTTGTTTGTTTAATATTGCAATTATTTTATTAATTCGAAGAGAAGTTGCTGTTGATGTTATGGAAGGAAAGAATAAGTACAGGTGCAGCAAATGAAGAGAGCCTTTGGATGCCAAATGCCGAAAAAGGAGACGTTTCGGACAAAATTTATTTGTCCATCTTCAGTCCTCGTTGGCCGAAACGTCTCCTTTTTCGGCATTTGGCATCCAAAGGCTCTCTTCATTTGCTGCACCTGTACTTATTCTTTTCCATTCCACAATTATTTTATTATATAAGTGGATCAAATATCAAATTACCTCTCTGGGTAATCGAACACGGCAGCGATACCCTATCTGGGGTATTGGATTTACTTCTTTTGCAACTGGCCACTTTCCAGCGGCCAAATTTTTTTTTAAATTAAAGCTATTTAAAATATCTACAAATAATAGAAGCCCTATTTTTTGATTTTCGAAAAAAAAATTTTTTTTTAGATTAATCGCATTAAATAAAAGATATTTTAAAAAAAGGAGCTCTATAAGTTGTAGATAATTAAATTAGTAATCATTGTGTTAAAAAATAATTAATCTTTTGCCTTTAATTAATTAGCTGGAAGGTCTAGAATGAAATGCAATTTGTCCCTTGTATTCCTATGGGGAACACTAACGCCATCCATCTCTTGCCGCCTCGAGTCAATCGTGTTTTAACGGTTTTTCGAGACGCGCACCTTAAGAATAATATAAAATTTTATAAAAATCTGAGCCCTTAGGAGGGTCAAATGCTCCTTCCTGTCCCCCCCCCAAATGACACCACTGCATATCAGACTTTTTGTGTGGTAGGCCTATTATATTTAGTTTTCGGCAGTACATTAGAATTCAAAATGTAAAATTTATAAAGATAGAAAAATATTTATATTTTTTGCAAGCGCAGCGAAACCTCTTTTTGGGGACCCTCAGTAATGAGCGTGTTGAACGACACCATTTTGCGGGGGTCCCAATTTTTTTACTCAGGGGTCTCAAAACGACTATTTCCTTCAAAATCTCAACATACAATTTTTGACATGAATGCATTACTTTATATAAGTAAGATAATATCTATATACTATATTATAGTATACACCCTAAATGAGTTTTCGCAAAAATAAGTCCATGCTCCTTTATTTATAAAACGAAATTGACTGTAATTGGATTAATGAATAGTTATCTTAATATTCGTTATATACCTATTTTTACTTTATTAATTAATAAGAAATGGAAATGTACGTATGCAATTTAATACAACTTAAATAGAATTCCTCATTAAATACAAGTCAACATAATATTCAAATGATTTCACCTAATTTATCGACAAATCAATCTTTGCTTCGGTGATTACATTGTATAGAATTATTGTCATACTAGCTTCTCTGTGGTTTTGAACATAATTACTTTATTCTCTAGAGTTCAATTCTGCTGTCAGCTTATTAGTTTTTAAATATTTAACCAAACAAATCTCTTCATTGATAAAATAATTGTTATAAAATAGATTCGTTGATTAACCAATTACCCGGTTTTCACTGACATCGGAATAGTTTAAGCCTCATGAAGATTACTCTCTTAATAACACCAAAAAACCAATCTTTAAAAATAGTCCACTCGTTCGATTACTTCTCCTAGGTACGCCATTGTCTCTTTCTCTTTGAGAATAATAATTATTGACTCTTTATAGTTTGTTTAAACACGAAATATTTCAAACAAAGTCCTATCTCGTCGGTATTTATAAACATTGTCTCTTGCATAAATAAATTTTTCTAACATCATCATGATTATCATGTTGGAATATCAGAATAGTATTTAAAATTTAATCAAGATTAGGATTTCATTGAATTATTAATCTTGTTTAATGAGTTGATTTAGCATTGATTAAATTTTTTATTAGAATAATGATAAGTCATGTGGAATTTTATAAATTTATTTACATTTTGTGAAATAATTTTTATCAATTTGTGAAATAATTTATAACCTTTATAAAATTACCACTTTCAGAGTCGAAGATTGAGTTTCAATATTTTAAAACTTAATGTCAGCATATAAAATTCATCATATTATACAGAATATTTAGATGTGTTTTATAAAAAGTAATTATTCAACTGGAGATAGAGTTTTCTGAATAGAAAGATTTAAATAGGGATGTTATAAAAGTGTAAAAAAATGCAGGAAATGATGCAACTCACAGCTGATTCCCTTTATTCTGAAGAAAAAAATCGGACTATATTCTCTTTCGTTGTTTCTTTTGTTTTTGTTTTATCGACCATTTTAAAAGTTAGATGATTAACCATGTTATTATAATTTTCTATTTGCTGGCTTTTTTATTAGTAGGCCTAATAATAATAAATAATTTATCAATTGTCTATATACTTCCAGGGTTGAAAGAAAAAATATGTGTCAAGCTCCGAAAACATGTTCCCGATTCCTGCGTTAAACTATTTCAAAATAAAAAAGAATAATAATGGAGAATTGGAGATATCAGCCAAATTGGGGTTATCTAGGTTAATAAAACTCCCAGAATAAGACGTTTCGGCTAGGGTTTGGACACCGGTGGAAACCGAAACCGGTATACCGGTTTTTTGGCTAATTTTCAAAAACCGAGAAACCGAGTTTTTCCCAAAAAACCGAATTCGGTTTTTTTATTTTTTTATTTTTTCTCCAGTAATACTTGTATTCAAATTATAAATTAGCCCGTGACCCATGGCTCAGAGAGAAGACATTATCTTCTAGGGGCTTAGGGTTTCGGGGTCGGCTGACGTTACGGTATCGGTCGAGACCATCTCAGAGCTCCAAAATAGCAAGGATGAGGATAAATTAACATATTATATATACATATATATTGAAAGAAAATTGTAATTTTAAAATTTATCCTCATCCTTGCTATTTTGGAGCTTTGAAGATGGTCTCGACCGAGACCGTAACGTCAGCCTAATGGGTATTAAATAAACGAAATAAATACTAGCTGCTTTTCTTTCTTCATCCTGATACACATCAACAAAAAAGTGTGTGTTTTAAAAAATAAAAAAATAATAATAATTTTCTTTACATAATTAAGAAAAGGCAACGGTCCGTCGCAGACAGGGGCGCGGTTATTAAAAAAATAATTCTATTAAATATTGTTTTGAATATTTTTTTTTTCCTTGATTTATTTAAGGAACATTTTTTGTTTATTAATAGGGCTACTAAAGGTCAAGGGATCTTTTTCCGTACCAAACCATAAAATATTTCTAAATTATGTTGTATACAAATTAATTTAACTTCCAAAAATGGTGGCCCGTTCTAAACAGAAGTTGAAAAAAAAACGGTTTAAAACCGGTTTACCGGTTTTTAGCTTTGTAAAAAACCGAAAAACCGGTTTTCAAAATTTTCCGGTTTTTTCCAAACCCTAGTTTCGGCCTGAATTTATATGACCATCTTCAGTTATTGGGTATTATACACATAGTGCAAGTGCACATGTGATCAAATCAGGACTCGTCAATAATAAAATTTATTTGCTTCATACAAAATTATATGGCTCCTGTGTCCAAACTCAGAGATAATTATCTCGCACCATATAATTTTGTATGAAGCAAATAAATTTTATTAATGACGAGTCCTGGTTTGACCACATGTGCACTTGCACTATGTGTATAATTCCCAGATGACCAAATAAATTCAGGCCGAAACGTCTTATTCTGGGAGTTTTATTAACCTAGATAATCCCAATTTGGCTGATATCTCCAATTCTCCATTATAATCACATCACAGCCACAACCTCAAAAAGTAAAAAAGAATAAATTAATGAATTCATTAATTAGTCAAGAAGAGCTTAGAATAAGACTTTAAATACTATTTATATTAGTAATATATAAATTAAGGAGAGATGAATTTCCCTGACAAAAATAGTCTTGAAAAACAGGTTGACTCGTAGACTATTAGTCTACCATCCCTTTCAAGGGAGTTTGGAACAGTTAGTCCTGCCCTTTATAGCCTAATTAAAGGACTAAGTATTGAAGAGATAGTTTGTCTAACTAAGAGAAAGCTACAATTTCAACTACAATAAATTAGAGGAATTAATTTAAAGACAATTTTGAGCTAGAAACATCTTGCTTTCAAGATAAACTTTTATTTATTTATTGAATGAGAAAAATGAGAATTTTTATCTAAATAAAAAAAGAAGATATTAAAAAAAAGAGATAGAAACATGAACATTTCATTAATCAAAAAAGAGTCTATCAAACTTTTTTAATCCATCAATATATTTATTTACGTACGGTATATAATATAAAAAAAAGTAAAAAGGGCAGCTTTCTAATTTTCTGAAAGCTCCTATTTCAAAGCCTTTATTTTTATTCCTACTACCCTAAACCTCTCCTTTCATTGAATATGAATATCTTTTACTCTTTACTATCTATACATCGACTTAATATTTAAAAAAAAATTTTATAACCAAAACACTTTTAAAAGATCAATTATTAATAAAAAAGATAAAATTTTGAAAATTCTTATTGATTTTGTTTAAATATTAGTTATATAGAATTTGTTTTCTTTTCTTAAATAATTTTAAAATAAAATGACGTCACCAAGAACATTGTCAACAAGGAATGTCAAGTTGAGCTCAACATCTGAATGGGGGGCCTAGATCGAGAAGGTTGTTGAACGCCCGCCAGAAGACATCGAATTTTTCTCAATATATACGTATTTTAAAGCTCCAATAGCCGAAAAAGATTATAAAATATATCTTTTTTAAAAAGTTGCTTTTTCGAGTCTTGCGCAACTCAGGCTATAGCGGCATTAAAATAAATAAAAAAGTAAAACCAAATGTGTGGGATGTTTGTTTTCTTGTTTATTAGAATGATGATCTTTTACTGAAGACTATTTTTACCTTGCAGGGAGGTCAATGCACAAGATCGATGCTTCCTGTATACCTGGTCTCCCTGCCTTTCAGGTCCATTCACCGATCGATATGCTCCCTCATTCTTGAGGTGGCATCAAATTTTTAATATCTACACTCGACGCCGCAGCCCACAACTCCTCTGAGGTCCTTAGCTATCAAAAGAAAGCGACTTCTGCAATCTTGGCTTTTAATACACTTCCACTCTCGAAATGTTGTCCTTTATTCTTGGTGAAATGCCTCCCATTCTTAACATGGCATAACATAGTACATTTAAATATTAATGATATACTTAAATGGAGGCTTTATTATTACAAAAGAAACAAAATCCATTATCACGCAGACGTTAAATTATATTTAAAAAATCTGGTGTGATTGGTCGCACATTACCTTCGGTAATCGAAAGTTCTTTTTTTTTTGTGTCGAGTTATATTTAGTTTTCGATAGTACGGCAAACTTGAAAAATTTAAAAACTATTTGTTTATTTATATTTTGTTACCATGGCAACCATTTCTCCTATCTTTCCTATGATGTACAAGAGTAAAGGGTGCTTCAAACAATTTTGAGGGCAAAACGAAAATATACATTCTTTCAAAGAGCATCTAAAAAATAATTGATTATTGAATTTTAATCAAAATCGTTAGAGCGAATTTTGAGAAAATCCATCAGTAAAGTACTAGTTCTCTTTGGCAGATTTTGATTAAAAGCTTATTTTCACGCCCTAGGGGAGTGCCTAACTTAAATATAAAATTTCAACCTCCTAGTTCAATTCCTTCATACTTAAAATTGAACACAGACACACAGACAGACCATGTTGTCAAAACCACTTTTTTGGATTCAGGAAAACTCAAAATGTGTATATCCATCAAAATCTCGACATCGAATTTTTGACATATACATATGATATTTTCTCTATATATATTAACATATATAGAGGTAAGAGAAAGTAATAGCAGATTATATTGAAACCACAAAATAGTATAGAAAAAAAAATATGTTTAATTTTGTCTTTTGAATAAAAGAAAGTTGTTCAAGAAATGCTAAAAAGAAATATTTTTTCTGTGATATCTAAGATTTTTTTTTTTACTAAAAACGTCGAAATTTTAAATATTTTGATATAAAAAAATAATTAGTTATCAATTTTCACTATTTGGATGAACCTAATTACATCTCTCTGCTTATGTTCGATCGTGACTCTGGATTTTTTTTGCCCCAATCTTTGAGCAACAAGCTGCTTGTCAAGATGTGTAATTAGAATTCAGGCCGCGCAGAGCTGCGCGCTGAGAATTGTGATTTAGTGATCAGCCCTCGTTTATCAAATTGTTATCAAAAACAATTAGGAATATCTATCTACCAAAGGGAATTTAACATGAACTTTGGGAATTTTATTTTTGACTTAATCTTATATCTAAATAAATTAAATTCTATTCTATTCTATTCTATATCTCCTTTCTTTAATATTAACTTTATATTATAATATTTTAGGTAATACATTTTTCTTGAACGTTGCAGAGGTAAAAGATTTATAGAAACTTTGGGGAAATAAAAAGCAGCTGTTACTCAGAGAATGTCTTATTTTTCCTGGAATTTGACAAATATTTCAGCCAATCTGTGTCACTGTGTGATTCTGCTATACTCCAAGCTTATAAGCTTTTTGTTTAATCGCACTATATTTCCAAAAGATTTTATGGCTTTTTATAACCAAAAAGACCCTTTTGAAAATACAGTGATAAGTAGTTTACAAAATTACAATGTACGGTAATTCTTTAGGGGTCATCAATCAACAATGTCAAACAGGTTCTATCGAGAAAACAATTAGAAAAATAGCTGATCGTGTCAAATAACATGAACAATCGCCCTCGGGCTTGGTGCATTAGCGTGCTGACCTCATATGCCAAGGGTCGCGGATCCGAACCCAGGCAGTCCGATTTTTTTTAAAGCCATTTGGATACCAAAATGTAAGGGTGAATGGGAAAAAAGTGTAGGTATTTAAAAAAATAAAACATGAACAATCCGTTGTTAACAAAAACTGCTCTCGCCATTCATGTAAAAGAAATGTATCATATTACATTATTGCATATAGAAATTTCCATTTCCGGTGAGAGTTTGCTGAAATGGTGGCCATAAAAAAAAAAAAACAGAAAATTAGCATGTAGTGTCGATATTCAAGGCCTTAGTGTTGTCTATGAAAATATTTTAAATTTTGTTAAATTTAAGCTTAATAATATTATTCAATATAATTCAAGAAAATTATATTAATTAAGCAATAGCAAAAAAGATAATCGCATTTGCAAATAAAAAGCTATTTTAAGAACATAAAGATTTAGAAAATAAATATTTAAAATACATTCACAGCATGAGGCTTCAAGCAATGACGTCGAACACAGTTTCATCTCATGAATTTTGCATTTTCCAAAGCGCGACTTGATTTTCATTTAAAAAAATACACACTTCTATATAAAAATTACAATAGATTATAAGTCTAAAAATGTAATCAAAACTCTGTTAACCGCGGGATTAATCATGGCGAGGACAGAAGAAGAAGAAGAATTTTATTATATAAAATTGTATAGTAGTGTATTGGTCATTGGTCATACATAGGTCCTGACTCAAGAAAGAAAGGAGTTTCGGGGTTGAAATTTTATATTTAAGTAAGCTACGGGTATCAAAGTAACGTTTATTTAATTTTATTGTTAAGATTTTCCCCTTTCTTTTCATTTGTGTTAGATATAAACAATTTGAACGAAAAAGTAGCCTCTACATGCCAAGGCTGCTGACAGCAAAGATTTAAAAAGATGTTATTTCAAAAAATTGATTAGGAATTTTTGACTATCATTTGATACATGTAGGCCTATATGATTTCTTTTTTCTTTTCATATATTTAGAAAGCAACCAGGATACACCAATTTTTATAATATATTCCCATAACTTCCTCTAGGCTTTCTTTCGAGATTTCTTTCTTTCAAAGATTATTATTATCCTTAATCTTAGAATAAAAGAATTTTTTTTTTTTTTAATTTTAATGATTACAAGAAAAGTCATCCTTGGATGATTTACTAATTGGTTTGAAGGACAGAATATACTAACAAGGGGAGAGGCACGACCTTAGCATTTCATTTTGGGATGAAACTTCGGGTAATGATTGTATACCTTTGGGGGGTTCACCCCTTGAAATAGTAACGCGCAACAGTCCAATAGATTCGGAGGAAATGATGTTTAAAAAATTCAAAGTCAGCTTATATACCTATGTTGGGCTTTTTAATATATGACAATGGCTACAATAGTCTAGCAGGTAGCGCGTCTACCTACCAAATGGGGGATTGGGGTTCGGAATCCCGTTTACGATTTTTTTTTTTAATTGTTTTATTTATTTTTAATTAAAAATTTATTATTTAATATTATTGGTTATTTAAATAACAGTGTTATTTTGCTAAAAGACTCTAAATTTTATATCATAATTGAATTATAGTAATTATCCTATTACTTAAAATAAAATGTTTGCGACTAAAGATCGTGTCCCCCCCCCCCCCCCGTGAAAAATTCCTCTTTCATTAATTGTGCTAGGTTCCAACAAATCTTTTGTTCTAAATGTCTTTATGATGATTATCATTCAGGCTCATGTTTATAATAAATAAAAAAAAAAAAAAAATCAAGAACTACGATTGAAACCTTTACTTATTAATAAATTATAGTATTTTGAATAATAGTTTATAAATAAGTCCTATTAATTCGGCAGTAATTTAAATTATGGCTATAAATTAAATTATCATTTAAAATTTAAAGTCATTTTTGTTAACAAAATGACATGATTGTTATTTAAATAATCTTTAATATTAAATAATAAATTTATTTAATTGGAAAAACAATAAAATTAATAATTTAATTAAAAAAAAAAAAAAATCGTAAACGGGATTCGAACCCCAATCCGCCCATTTGGTAGGTAGACGCGCTACCTGCTAGACTATTGCACCATTGTCATATATAAAGCTTAACTAGTATATAAGCTGACTTTGAATTTTTAAACATCATTTTCTCCGAATCTTGCACCTATTGCGCGTTATTATAAGTAAGGGTGAGCCCTTAAAGGTGCCTTACAATCATTACCCAGTTTCATCCCAAAATGAAATGCCAAGAGTGTGCCCACATCCTTTGCAAGAGAAGAAGACAACGTCTCATTAAAATAATTATCGTTACTCATTAAATGAATGAGAAGATAAAAAAACAAAAAAGAGAGAAAAACGTCATATGGATGCATTTTACAAACAGATTTTGATTTCCTAACTTTTTTAGAGTACAACTACATAGAATACTTTTTTACCTGTCATCTTTGCAGAGGTTCATTATTTTACACTTGACCCTTTCCCTTTGTATAAAATATAAACAAAGAGAGGAATTTACCTGTGAATATATTTAGAGAAAGAGAAGAGTCGGGAAGAAAAAAAGAATAAAAACAAAAGCCTCTTTGGGAATTCCATATTTGACTACTATTTTTTTGAAATACTTTAACATGGACGTTGAAGTAAAATTTTTTATTTTTATTATTTTCGATTAGTTTAGATTATTTAAATAACTCTGTAGGTCTTTATATTTTAATTTATTTTATTTGATATTCCTACCGGGATTTATTTATCCGGGATTCTTCATGCACGACGACATATGCCACCTCAAATTCAACCGGCCTCTGGCCGTAGCCATCTATCGGCAACCCATGGATTTACTTTATTTCCTACTCTCTCTAATCCTCCCTGCGTTCATTTACAGCTAAATAGATACTTCTTATTTCTGGTTCATCCCGGTTCATACTATCCAACCTCTTCTAAGCAAGGGAGGATGTCCTAGTTTGAGGATGGACCCCTCAGCACCGGCGTGTAGCCTACTCCTTTCGAAGAATGCATCACTGAGAGAGAACCTTCTTTACGTCCCTTCCACAGTACGGGATGTCACAGCAACTCCCTCTCCTCGTAGAGTAGTCTACTATAATAAATAGGACAGAAATATATCTCGTGAATCAAATAAATTAAAATCGTTTAATTTCTCAGTGTTTACTTTCTTTGCCTTTCTTCCTATTAACAAGAACTTCCATGTAATTAACATCATACAAATTAAGAAAGAATAGAAAAATTACGAGATATTGTGTTGAATTCTCTAATTATAAAGAAAATCTTTTAAAAACGCAAATAGGACTAATTATAAAGTAAAACCCTAATTCTCCTTATAATTCCGAAATTAAAAAATAAGTAAAATAGAAAAATAGTAGTTTCATTTGGATCACTAATTGTACAAAGACTAATGCATCTAGTATAATTTAATTCGCACAATTGACTTGGACATTGCGTCATAAACACTAGGTAGAGCAATGACAGCCATTAGAGATCATCTGTCCTTATCAGAAGCATGTTCATTTTGAATTGCATCATGCTATGATTATATATTATTCATCCCACTTTAGAGCAAATCTCATTGGCAAAGAAAATATTTTATGTACTTACTTTCTGATTGGGACTGTAAAAAAATGCTGAGATTCGAAGCCTTGTCTTCTTTTTTTAGTCTATAGTAGTAGTAACAATAAGAGTTAAATTACTCTATGATTTGTGGGTTACTCTATTGTTTCAAAAGTTATTCGAGATCAAAGTTGAAGTTATAGTCAATATCATTTCAGCTTTGACCTCAAATAACTTTGGAACCAATAGAGTAACCCAAAAATCATAAGAGACCTTTTTTGTAGAGCGTTAAATTTCCTATAAGACTATGTTATGGTCTTACCAAGATGTTGCTCCGTTGGTGAGTTACAAAATTTTAAAGACTCAAAAGAACTTTTCCCATGTTATTTCTATTTAAAACTTTAGCTACCGTGGGGGCGAGGTTAATATTAATATTAAGAGCTGAAATTTGGCCGGAATTTTTTTTTTTTTTATATATACTGTATTTGGAACCGATTTAGGATTAGCGTCGAAAAAAATTCGAAAAAGTCCAAAATAAGGATCACCCTAATATACTGTAGGCATGAGAGAAAGTATTGGTTTCATGTCAAAAATTCGATGTCAGAATTTTTTACATACCTCGATTTTTTTTTTTTATTAATGAATTTCATAATTTATAATATATATATATTTTATACAAATCTCTGAAACTTATAAGTTAGTGTTTTTTTAATTTAATTTTTTAAATTTTATGTTTCAACGTTTGATAGTATAAATATAACCTTAGTCGATAGCTAATTTCTAAAGCAAAAAAAATTAATAAATATATAATAATATAAATAACACTTTTTTGTCAGATTTTTTTTATTATTAATGTAAAAGCTTTATTATCATAACACTTCGTTGATTTTCTTTTTTTCTTCTATATAATCAAATTGAATAATCTTAGATATAACGATTCGAACGGAAACCTTCGAACTCATTTCCCTTATTTGACTAGAGAATTTTTTTTTTTTTTGCTTATAAAAAGAGAAATGTTAAATTAAATTTTTCCTTGTTATCAGCTATTTTTTATTTTTTTTTTAAACGAAAACCTTTTAAAAGGATTTTCAAACACCTCATGTGTATTTATACTGATCTAGTTGAATTTCATCACCTTCTTAATTTCGTAAATATAGAGATATTGATTTAATAGTAAGGAACTTTATCCGTTTATATTTCATTAATTTTAAAGTGTTATTACATGATTGGTTTAATTCAACTATTTTGTCGCTTTAGGCAAACCATAAATACTCAAGTTTGTGTATAAGCAGGTGATTCTGTTTGGGTAGTGGGCTATATGCATGGCAAAATACAGTACAATATAGCTTCAGTATTTATTTAAGTGAATAACGTATAAAATATCATATTTTGAATATTTAAAATCAAAAGTTTGATTCAACATACAGGGAAAAAGTAAAAATAATTAATAGCTTCAGTAGTATGTAGAGTTTGTATTTTGGAGTATAGATATCGAGTGCCTGTAAAATAATTTTTTCCCTACGTAAAGAATAGTTTGTGTTTTTATTGAGAGTTCAAGTTGAATACAACAAAAAATATTTCGCGGTGAAATTAAGTTACCATTTTCTTTATAATTCGTCAAGCTCTTTTTCGGCATCTAAGGCCATTTAGGCCCCATTCCTATTTATTTCAAGATTATCTTTATATCAAATTATTATTATTTATGGGGGTTTTTAATTTTAGACCACATT
>JAKCPI010016379.1:0-11015 GCA_023213315.1 Euborellia annulipes | reverse complement strand
TTTTTTTTTTTTTTTTAATTTTAATGATTACAAGAAAAGTCATCCTTGGATGATTTATTAATTGGTTTGAAGGACAGAATATACTAAGAGAAAGAAGACAACGTCTCATTAAAATAATTATCGTTACTCATTAAATGAATAGAGAAGATAAAAAAACAAAAGAGAGAAAAAACGTCATATGGATGCATTTTACAAACAGATTTTAATTCCTAACTTTTAGAGTACAACTACATAGAATATTTTTTTACCTGTCATCTTTGCAGAGGATTCATTCTTTTGACCTTTGCCCTTTCCCTTTGTTATAAAATATAAACAAAGAGAGGAATTTTGTGAATATATTTAGAGAAAGAGAAGAGTCAGGAAGAAAAAAGAATAAAAACAAAAGCCTCTTTGGGAATTCATATTTGACTACTATTTTTTTGAAATACTTTAACAGGACGTTGATAAAATTTTTTATTTTTATTATTTTCGATTAGTTTAGATTATTTAAATAATACTGTAGGTCTTTATATTTTAATTTATTTTATTTGATATTCCTACCGGGATTTATTTATCCGGGATTCTTCATGCACGACGACACATACCTCAAATTCAACCGGCCTCGGCCGTAGCCATCTATCGGCAACCCATGGATTTACTTTATTTCCTATCTCTAACTCCCTCCTGGGTTCATTTATAGCTAAATAGATACTTCTTATTTCTGGTTCATCCCGGTTCCTTTTATCCAACCTCTTCTAAGCAAGGGAGGATGTCCTAGTTTGAGGATGGACCCCCTCAGCACCGGCGTGTAGCCTACTCCTTTCGAAGAATGCATCACTGAGAGAGACCTTCTTTACGTCCCTTCCACAGTACGGGATGTCACAGCAACTCCCTCTCCTCGTAGAGTAGTCATTATAATAAATAGGACAGAAATATATCTCGTGAATCAAATAAATTAAAATCGTTTAATTTCTCAGTGTTTACTTTCTTTGCCTTTCTTCCTATTAACAAGAACTTGTAATTAACATCATACAAATTAAGAAAGAATAGAAAAATTACGAGATATTGTGTTGAATTCTCTAATTATAAAGAAAATCTTTTAAATCGCAAATAGGACTAATTATAAAGTAAAACCTAATTCTCCTTATAATTCCGAAATTAAAAAAAATAAGTAAAATGAAAAATAGTAGTTTCATTTTGGATCACTAATTGTACAAAGACTAATGCATCTAGTATAATTTAATTCGCACAATTGACTTGGACATTGCGTCATAAACGCAGGTAGAGCAATGACAGCCATTAGAGATCATCTGTCCTTATCAGAAGCATGTTCATTTGAATTGCATCATGCTATGATTATATATTATTCATCCCCTTTAGAGCAAATCTCATTGGCAAAGAAAATATTTTATGTACTTTCTGATTGGGACTGTAAAAAAATGCTGAGATTCGAAGCCTTGTCTTCTTTTTTTAGTCTATAGTAGTAGTAACAATAAGAGTTAAATTACTCTATGATTTGTGGGTTACTCTATTGTTTCAAAAGTTATTCGAGATCAAAGTTGAAGTTATAGTCAATATCATTTCAGCTTTGACCTCAAATAACTTTGGAACCAATAGAGTAACCCAAAAATCATAAGAGACCTTTTTTGTAGAGCGTTAAATTTCCTATAAGACTATGTTATGGTCTTACCAAGATGTTGCTCCGTTGGTGAGTTACAAAATTTTAAAGACTCAAAAGAACTTTTCCCATGTTATTTCTATTTAAAACTTTAGCTACCGTGGGGGCGAGGTTAATATTAATATTAAGAGCTGAAATTTGGCCGGAATTTTTTTTTTTATATATACTGTATTTGGAACCGATTTAGGATTAGCGTCGAAAAAAATTCGAAAAAGTCCAAAATAAGGATCACCCTAATATACTGTAGGCATGAGAGAAAGTATTGGTTTCATGTCAAAAATTCGATGTCAGAATTTTTTACATACCTCGATTTTTTTTTTTTATTAATGAATTTCATAATTTATAATATATATATACAAATCTCTGAAACTTATAAGTTAGTGTTTTTAATTTAATTTTTTTAATTTTATGTTTCAACGTTTGATAGTATAAATATAACCTTAGTCGATAGCTAATTTCTAAAGCAAAAAAAATTAATAAATATATAATAATATAAATAACACTTTTTTGTCAGATTTTTTTATTATTAATGTAAAAGCTTTATTATCATAACACTTCGTTGATTTTCTTTTTTTCTTCTATATAATCAAATTGAATAATCTTAGATATAACGATTCGAACGGAAACCTTCGAACTCATTTCCCTTATTTGACTAGAGAATTTTTTTTTTTTTTTGCTTATAAAAAGAGAAATGTTAAATTAAATTTTTTTTCCTTGTTATCAGCTATTTTTTATTTTTTTTTTAAACGAAAACCTTTTAAAAGGATTTTCAAACACCTCATGTGTATTTATACTGATCTAGTTGAATTTCATCACCTTCTTAATTTCGTAAATATAGAGATATTGATTTAATAGTAAGGACTTTTTATCCGTTTATATTTCATTAATTTTAAAGTGTTATTACATGATTGGTTTAATTCAACTATTTTGTCGCTTTAGGCAAACCATAAATACACAAGTTTGTGTATGCAGGTGATTCTGTTTGGGTAGTGGGCTATATGCATGTGCAAATACAGTACAATATAGCTTCAGTATTTATTTAAGTGAATAACGTATAAAATATCATATTTTGAATATTTAAAATCAAAAGTTTGATTCAACATACAGGGAAAAAAGTAAAAATAATTAATAGCTTCAGTAGTATGTAGAGTTTGTATTTTGGAGATAGATATCGAGTGCCTGTAAAATAATTTTTCCCTACGTAAAGAATAGTTTTGTGTTTTTTTATTGAGAGTTCAAGTTGAATACAATAAAAAATATTTAGAATGAAAATTATGTTTTTTTCTTTATAATTCGTTCAAGCTCTTTTTCGGCATCTAAGGCCATTTAGGCCCCATTCCTATTTATTTCAAGATTATCTTTATATCAAATTATTATTATTTATGGGAGTTTTTAATTTTAGACCACATTTGTATTAATTATTCATTAAAAATATATAAATGCTAGTACAACGTTTGGACTGCTTATTCTGTAGTCGTTTCAAGTACTGTGCACTTGCTCCGACTCAAGTGAGAGGTTAGTTCACTATATATTTTTAATAAATAATACAAATTTGGTCTATAATTAAAAACTTCCATAATACAAATAATACAAACCACAAAAGTTTAAAAAAACATATTTATGATAAAATTATTAGTTTTTACTTTCTCCTACCTATGTATATATGTATATATAATGAGAAAGTATTGGATTCATCTCAAAAATTAGATGTCAAGATTTACAGGTTTTGAGGTCCCCTGAATCCAAAAAAGTGGTTTTCTCTACATGGTCTGTCTCTCTCTCTCTCTCTGTGTTTGTGTGTGTGTCTAATCTTGATTTGAAGTCTGTAGTTAAAATTTGCTCCTAGAGAAAGAATAGGCAGTCACTTACCCTCTTTAATGGGAGGGAGCAAGACTAACTTAGAGGGAGTACAAGAAATGTAATTCTTAGTTTGAGCAACTCATAGTCGCCATTTACAAATGTGAGCAGAGACAAATTAAAATCTCATTTTATTAAAATAATTTTAAATAAAATTAGAGAAAATAATAATAAAAACAATAACTCAAAATTTTTATAAGAGTATGGTAGTAGTAAAAGTTTTTTAAGAGATTATAGTAATAATTTAAATTTAAATAGAGAATTTTTAAGAATAATTTTTTTTTATTGTTTAAACTCGTTTCGCTGCTATCATAAAGTTCTATTTTCTGTAAAATATTACCTCTAAGGCTTTTTTTGTCATTTGCATAGTATTACCCCATTAGAGTTATGTTTAAAATTTTTATATTTTTCCAGAGTTGGTCTTCTCTTTATTATTAACTTTGTTTATATTTACAACCGCAAACAAAGCATCTAATTATATAACTCTGTATCTGGAGAAACCAACTCATTCCAGAAGCTGTGCAAAGGCATCCGAGACAGAAGGGCGGGTTCGACCCTCGGCTAGTCCTTGGGTTTTCGAGCACAATAGATGCTGGCTCCTGACATCTGTCTTCCAAATAAAGCCCTTCTAGCTGGATAAGACAATAGCCCTGCATGCCTCAATGGCGACCAATAATAATGAGTCGAAGGGCAAATCGTTCTTCTGAAAGGTTCCGGCTTTTATCACTAGATACTTCCAAACAAATTAGTTCTTTAATATAATGATATTGGAATTAAACAATGAATCCTTTAATCTAGATAAAATTTATTGTAAAAATTGCTTTTTTTTTCCCTGAGGCGGATCCTCGCCTTTTCTTAAATTTGTGTAAAAAAAAGCTTCTCATATGATAGTTTTTTTATACACATTTATAATCTGGCTTAAAAAACATTTAATTAATAATTTGTATTAGTTTTCATTTAAGAAATTGAACTTTTATTTTTTTAAAAACCTTTATTTTATTTTATTTTTAAAAATTAATTAATCTAGTAGAATAAGAAAAATAAGAGAGCAGCTAATTATAATTTCATTTATTTCCCCTCTCTGCTGACGTTTCGGTCATACTTTTTTTTTTTATTTTTTTTAAAAACATTCACACTTTTTTCTCATTCACACTCACACTCACTCACACATTCACACTGTCTTTTCGGCAGCTCAGGCCATATAAGACATTTACGATAACCGTTATTTATGAATTTATATATATTAGGGTCCAGGCATTTTTATTTAAGCCATCTGGATACCAGATGGCTTAAATAAAATCATCGGACTGCCTGGGTTCCGAACCCGCGACGTTTGGTATATGAGGTTAGCACGCTAACCTCTACACCACGCCCCGTGGGCTGTTTCGGTCATACTTATAGGATGCGTTTGCTGAATTCGGGGAGAACAGTCACAAAATAGCATTTGCAGACTTTGACATTGTGCGACGTTCGGTATAGAAGAAGGTCAGCACGCTACCAACTACGCCAAGCCCGAGGGCCATTATAAAATTATATATATTATTTTAACAATTAATTTGATAATTGCTAATTAAAATCAGAATTTCTTGCCTAAAGTCATGCTTACTCTTATTTGTTTATTTACTAATTTTCTTTCAATTCATCTCATTTTCAAAGTCTCGGCATCATCACTCTTCGATTTTGTATTTTTTGATTTTTGATATTTAACTCAGTGTATTATTATTCCATGAATGTTGAATTATTTTCCGATTCTCCAGATTATATTGAATTCGGTTTTCGGATTAAATTCCAAATGTTTAACGAGTTGATTGAAAATTAATTTTCACCTAAATAAATAACATACAGTACCAAGTTAATTATTTTTGGCGAATGTTCACTGGGTGTTGAATGTGATAAAATTAATTATTAAGAGTTTCAATTAGAGATAAACAATTCATTCAAATAAAACCACGCACTTTATACAAAGGCATTTAATATTGTTCTTTTGAATTATTTGAACTTGGAAGATAAAGAAAGCTTTTTGAATCTCCTGAGTTTCTTCACCATGTAACTCATATTTTCCCTTGTTGCATGTGAGGGCATAGGTCTTAGGACATTCTGCGGTCATATAATAAATATTATAATATTATAAATATTAACAATAATATTCTACAAATATTCTACTAAAATGAACTAAAAACTAATAAAAATAAATAAATACCAGAAAATAGTAGAAATTAATGTTTAGTTTCAATGATTTGTATTCTATTACCAAGGGGCACAAAAAATTATTGTTTTTTTTTATTATTTGTTTAGCGTTGATTCCAAAAATGCTAATACAATTTTTTCCATCCCTGAATGCAAAAAAACATATTTTTACGATCTTCTCTAGTTCTTTAGCTTTCCAAAAACCATTCATTCGTAAAAAATATTTCAATATTTCAATTATTATCGAAGTTATGAACAAAATACTTAAATATATCTAAATATTTGAAGAAATAAAGTGGCTGTTGTATTTAAACAATATATAGAAAAGTCTCCACGAAATAAAACTCTCTGTTAAGGAAATCGTTTCGGTTTTAATGAAATAAAGCCATCCCCAGTCCAATAGACGAGAGTATGAACTCGAATGACAGAGCATAGTGGAGTTGTCAGTTGGTGTGTATTATTATACATAAAATATATATTATGCATAAATTGTTTGTACAAAAATACAATGCAATGCTTAACAGCCTTTTATACAATGCGCCAAGTTCGAGATACAAAATTGTTTTGATTAATAAGCTGCGCAACTAGTATAAATGTATCTAAATTCAAATGACCCATCCGCCCTTAAGGCTTCGTTATGACGCTATGTATGCAAGGTAGGTAGGTGGATTCATTTGATTAATATCACTAAAGAAACTTCTGCCCTATCCGTTTAAACATCGATTTTGATAGCCACATTATTATTGAACATATTTCTTTTGAAGGATATGATCATTCTAAAAAAAAAATACTCCAAATAATAAACCGCTATTGGCTAAACGCTAATTTGTATAACGAATCGTTATTGCGATCGGAAGGTCAACTGTTGTTTGCAACGAGAGGGAATTAATTATTTTCCCATAGGCATTGGCAGGGACTGTAATTAATGGATGTCGTCGGTCCAAGGGAGAAACCCTCGATTTTGCATCGCTCCAAAGGGCCGAAGGGTCCCAAAGTCTCAGCAGATAAATCATTTGTTTAATTACACATCTTCCTAATGACAGTTGGTTCAATAAATTTATTTTTTCTATCAAATGAACGAAGAATACAAAATTAATTTTTTTTTTACGATGTTTTGTTAAGAATATTTAAATATTTTCTGTAATAAATGAATTAATGAATAAATGTGAAAATGGAAAATTAAAAAAAAAAAGTAAATAGCCTATCAAGGAAAATATTATCCACATTTTAAGCCAATCGAAAGTAAAAAATAAAAATGATTTGAGGAAATGGGTACAGTATTTTAAAATACTTAAGCTACGTTTTCCTCGGTGCGACTCTCACGACTATCGTTCAACGGTTAAACTTGAGCACTAATCCTTTGTGTTTCCTATGAGCTGTTTTGCTTCGAGCGACTGCCGCTAGAGTCGTTAAAGATAATCGTTGACAGTTCAGTAAAAATTAAATATAATAGTTAGTCGTAACTTTTTGGTACAGAACCTCTTCATTTCTTAGTTCAAATATACATAAGCTTGATCTAAGATCTTACGGTATTTTTGCTCTTTTTAATAAGTATGGAGAAGTATTTCGTCATCATCCATCGCCTCAAAAAGGCATTTCTGTAAAATGAAAAAAACAAAACTTCCCAAAACGATATCAAAGAAGATGATATATTTAAAATATCTTAGAGTTTCTATTTAGTTGTGGAATAGAAATAGGAAGTACCTAATTAGAAATAAACATTCATGATGGATAGTCAAAGGCGAATTAAAATTAAACAAAGGGTTGACCTATGGTCAAAGTCTGATTTCAATTTAAGATTGTTTGTTCTCATGCTCGAAGGCTCCTCGGGTAAACGTACAAATCCCAGAAGGTCGATTTAAACCATTCCAAATTAAAATGAAATTTTTTTTATCTTATATTTCTTAAACTTTATTCAAATTTTCCCATTGGGTAAATCTCTCTTGTGTTAAGACAGTTTGAACAACAGAGTGATATGGTAACGCTAAGTTTGATATCAAAAAAGGTCACAGATATTTACATTCATTAAATATTCATAAATGCAGATATATATACATAGCTATTTCTCTTTTTGACTAAAACAAGTGGGTTTTATAAATATGTTCAATTCTCCCGACCAAATCCTCTTTAACAAAATAATTCTTCCAAGTTAAAACTTTCTCTTCACATTTTTTTCTTTTAAATTTTAAGACCTGAATAGATAAGTTCTGTTAGAATTCGGACAAATAAACGAGATTTCTGGTAGTTGGTTCTCTACTATGTAATTAATTTAATTAGGCCAAATATATACAGAAGCTATAGTACCCTTCATTTTTTTGAAATTATGTTTAAACATAAAGATCTCGACATCTATCATATCTTGAATCTTGAATAAAATTTGACTTAATTAAAACCTACAAATTAGAGAGAGATTAGAAGATTAATCAAATGGAAAATTTTTATAAAAGTGAATTAACAAAAAGTAATTTAATTGTAAAAAAATAAATAATATGACGATAACTAAATGCTCTCAATTTTTCCAGAATAATTGATATTAGGGAAAGATACAAGACTCGTGTTTATTTGAAAACAGCTTTTCCCCGGCACTCTTTAATTCATCAGTTTAATGATTCATCCCTCGATGTTTTGGACGATGTTGAATACCCGAAGGGCGTTGCAATTATTGGCAATAGTCCAGAGTTCCCTCCACAATCGTGTTATGTCAACATAATTCCAAATAAGCCATTTCTTAATATTCATAATTATATCCAAACTAGTCAAAGATGTTTTTATTTTTATTTAATAATTTAAGCAATTCTTCTATGTTAATCACTTTTCCGTTATATTGTAATACTAAATTATTCTAATAAAAGTGTCAAAAACTAAATGACTTGATTGAAAGATAGAAAATAAGTAATTCTCTATTATTAAAAGTAAGTAGAAACTTTTCTTCATTCCAAGATATAACTTTGTGTTTAAACTTATTTCTAAAAGTCTTAAATGAAAATTTCATTCTGGCTTCAAAATAATTTATTAATGTAAAATTATTTACCTAGTTTTAAAATGAATAAATCACACTTGAATATAAAATTCTTTTTTTTTTTTTTTTTTTAACATTCACACTTTTTTTCTCATTCACCCTCAAATCCAAATGGCTTAAATAAAATCACACTCACACACACATTCACACAGTCTTTTCGGCAACTTAGGCCATTTAAGACTTTGACGATAACCGTTATTATTTATATCTATTGGGGGTTCAGGCATTTCTATTTAAGCCAATTAAGCTTTCACAGTTATCATTAAAAAAAGAATTTGATTTTCGATTTAACTGTGGTTTTTAATTGTAATTATTATAGAAAGAATTAAAATCTTAACTAGAGGGTAAATAGCTATATATTTAAAAAATTTATTTATTAGAATAAATTCAGATATTAGGGAAATGTATCTATCATATTTTTAAAAGAGAAAGTAAAATAAAGTGAAAAGTGAAAGTCTATATATAAGATGCCGAAAAGGCCCATATAAAAAAATTTTCAATTTTGAGGCTCCACAATATCCGATCCGGATGTCACCCATATGCCATTAAAGCAGGGGTGACCTTTTTAATCAACGGGCCAATTTAAATTTTAAAATTTTTTGGCGGACCGCACATAAAGCACATAACACTTATTAATAATTTACAAAATATAATAAACATTAGAATAAAAAAATATAAAAATTTTCCCCCCTCCATCCCTCGCATAAACCCCCTTTCAGTCCCTGAAAATGGTTCCTTCCCTCCTCCTCCCTCTCCTCCTTCTATATACTGATAATGATAAAATTAAATAAAAAAATATTTATTTTCAATTTTAGAAATGCTTGTGGGGCCGCATAAACATGTTTAACGGGCCGCAAGCGGCCCCGCGGGCTGCTCTTCCCTGCATTAAAGTATTATAATCTGTGAACTTGGATATATAAGAAAATCGTTGGTCCTTGCCTCCTAATAAGTTTTTTTATTATTAAAAATCACTTTGTGTCTTTTATTTTCCCCTGTCATTTAAGTTTTCAAAAATCTATTTTCATCCTATCAAGTAATTTTGTAAAATGAATAAAAAAATATTCTATTAAATACCCAAATTTTTATAACTTATTTTAAATTCATATTCAAATAAATGTAGATATTGAACCATAAAACTCAAAAAAAAAAAAAAAAAAAATATTGAATCCCAAATTCCCTATAGGTTCAGCAGGATAGATCAAGAGATAAATTTAAGGCCAAAGAGATATAAAATTCTTCTTTTTATTTTTACCATTAAATAATGAGAGTCTTACATCTTAAAATATTATTATTCCCCTTTCCTTTCAACATTCTCCAATAGGCACGACCGAATAAATTAAATAAGCTTTTCTGATGTGAGTATGGAAGGTAAAAAGATATTAGAAGAATGATCACCCTTGTTTGGGTATCTCGTGGTTACTTGCTAATATATGAGCTTGTGAGTAAACTTAAACCTCATTTCTAGACTTTTATTATTATTATATGGCACCAACACCTCTCTCTTTTCTCTGTCCATTTCTCTTTAGAGCTTGTAACATCAAATCCCTCATCCCCCCATCTCCCACCCCCTCAACCTTTCTCACTTCTCGGTCACGAAATGAGGAGAAGAGAATAATTAAGTTAAATCTAAGGGGAGAATTTCTTTTAAACTTTTTATAGGTATAGCTTAATAATATTATCTTTTTCTTAATTTTTTTCTAAAATAAAACATTCTATAAAATTGTATTGAAGATATGAACGGCATTTTTTTTTTTTTTTTTTTTTTTTTTTTTTTTTTTTTTTTATTCGTTTAGGGTCTTTTTCTGCATCGTAGGCCATTTAGACCCCGTCTCTGTTTATTTTAAACAGAGGTCCCCAAACTAAACAAAACAACTTTGGGGACCTGGACCTGGTTTATAATCATCGACTTGCCATGTTTTCCGGTTTTGGGTAGACCCACTGCTTAACTACCTTGGTAATATAAGCATTTTTTGAAAATTCATCGACTTTAAAGTGTTTTGACTGATTTCTAGCTGTAGTGAGGTGTGGAAGAAAAAAATGATAGAGTCTATATATAAATGAAACAGCAATTTGGTTACTGCTTTTTCGTGGGGGGTGCTAGGAATGTACCTGATACTTTGATAATACATTTTTCTATATTTGGTTTCAATTTAGTGAGGTTTAATATTAAATCTCACCTCGGTTAATGATGTCTAGTTTTTTTTTTTTTTTTTTTTTTTTACCGACCGAAGTTTCCGGTTTCAGTTAAAACCAGTTTCAAGCCCGAAACCAGCCGAAACCTAAGTTTGAAAAGAT
>JAKCPI010016378.1:0-12913 GCA_023213315.1 Euborellia annulipes | reverse complement strand
CAATGCAATGCTTAACAGCATTATTTATACAATGCGCCAAGTTCCGAGATACAAAATTGTTTTGATTAATAAGCTGCGCAACTAGTATAAATGTATCTAAATTCAAATGACCCATCCGCCCTTAAGGCTTCGTTATGACGCTATGTATGCAAGGTAGGTAGGTGGATTCATTTGATTAATATCTACTAAAGAAACTTCTGCCTTCTATCCATTTAAACATCGATTTTGATAGCCACATTATTATTGAACATATTTCTTTTGAAGGATATGATCATTCTAAAAAAAAAAAATACTCCAAATAATAAACCGCTATTGGCTAAACGCTAATTTGTATAACGAATCGTTATTGCGATCGGAAGGTCAACTGTTGTTTGCAACGAGAGGGAATTAATTATTTTCCCATAGGCATTGGCAGGGACTGTAATTAATGGATGTCGTCGGTCCAAGGGAGAAACCCTCGATTTTGCATCGCTCCAAAGGGCCGAAGGGTCCCAAAGTCTCAGCAGATAAATCATTTGTTTAATTACACATCTTCCTAATGACAGTTGGTTCAATAAATTTATTTTTTCTATCAAATGAACGAAGAATACAAAATTAATTTTTTTTTCACGATGTTTTGTTAAGAATATTTAAATATTTTCTGTAATAAATGAATTAATGAATAAATGTGAAAATGGAAAATTAAAAAAAAAAGTAAATAGCCTATCAAGGAAAATATTATCCACATTTTAAACCAATCGAAAGTAAAAAATAAAAATGATTTGAGGAAATGGGTACAGTATTTTAAAATACTTAAGCTACGTTTTCCTCGGTGCGACTCTCACGACTATCGTTCAACGGTTAAACTTGAGCACTAATCCTTTGTGTTTCCTATGAGCTGTTTTGCTTCGAGCGACTGCCGCTAGAGTCGTTAAAGATAATCGTTGACAGTTCAGTAAAAATTAAATATAATAGTTAGTCGTAACTTTTTAGTACAGAACCTCTTCATTTCTTAGTTCAAATATACATAAGCTTGATCTAAGATCTTACGGTATTTTTGCTCTTTTTAATAAGTATGGAGAAGTATTTCGTCATCATCCATCGCCTCAAAAAGGCATTTCTGTAAAATGAAAAAAACAAACTTCCCAATTCTCAATTATCAAAGAAGATGATATATTTAAAATATCTTAGAGTTTCTATTTAGTTGTGGAATAGAAATAGGAAGTACCTAATTAGAAATAAACATTCATGATGGATAGTCAAAGGCGAATTAAAATTAAACAAAGAGTTGACCTATGGTCAAAGTCTGATTTCAATTTAAGATTGTTTGTTCTCATGCTCGAAGGCTCCTCGGGTAAACGTACAAATCCCAGAAGGTCGATTTAAACCATTCCAAATTAAAATGAAATTTTTTTTATCTTATATTTCTTAAACTTTATTCAAATTTTCCCATTGGGTAAATCTCTCTTGTGTTAAGACAGTTTGAACAACAGAGTGATATGGTAACGCTAAGTTTGATATCAAAAAAGGTCACAGATATTTACATTCATTAAATATTCATAAATGCAGATATAAATACATAGCTATTTCTCTTTTTGACTAAAACAAGTGGGTTTTATAAATATGTTCAATTCTCCCGACCAAATCCTTTTTTTAACAAAATAATTCTTCCAAGTTAAAACTTTCTCTTCACATTTTTTTCTTTTAAATTTTAAGACCTGAATAGATAAGTTCTGTTAGAATTCGGACAAATAAACGAGATTTCTGGTAGTTGGTTCTTTACTATGTAATTAATTTAATTAGGCCAAATATATAGAATAGGGGTATGACTTTTTTACAACCTCGTATCCCTGTATCATAACATGATGAACTTTTACTAAATATTGAATAAAATCATACTTTCAAGGTGATTTGATAAAAAAACGTCACGCACAAAATGATTTGAAAATTTTATATATCAGATTTTTTGCCAATTTTTTTGAAGTCACTTTAAATAGATACAAAATTGTACTCAAGCTTTAGACTCACTTATTTAGGGTCATTAAAGACACAAGGAAGTCAAATATTCTAGATAAGGTCATTGTTGAGGATGAATCTCAGGGGGGTCGTGGAGGAGTCGTACAATTCTTGCATAACTTTGATTGCACCGCACGCTCACAACATTGGTTGCTTCGGGCAATGTTGATTGGAAATTCATCTATTTTCCAGTGGGTTTTCAAGCAATGAACCCTGCTGATTCAGAGCTGCAGATAGTTCATCAAAATCTTCAACGCGAAACCATTGGCTGCTGATTTAATGATCAGCCCCTTACAATGTTAGTAAGAAATGAATGGACAAATTTTGCGCAACCTTTTACGGATTTCAGTCATCAAAATAAACTCAAGAAGGGCTAGAATGGCACGAGAGGTCCAGCGAGCATTGCTGATATTTGGAATTTGTTAAAATCTCACGAAGGAGATTTCATTTCTCTCAGGAAAGTGACGGAAGTCACGAGTGAGGTGATAAAGAAACTTCATGTCGTCTCTTCAGTCGCCTGTTTCCTTAATTTTAGTTTTAACGTTGCAGAAGGCAAAAAAATAAATAATATGACGATAACTAAATGCTCTCAATTTTTCCAGAATAATTGATATTAGGGAAAGATACAAGACTCGTGTTTTATTTGAAAACAACTTTTCCCCGGCACTCTTTAATTCATCAGTTTAAATGATTCATCCTTCTATGTTTTGGACGATGTTGAATACCCGATGGGCGTTGCAATTATTGGCAATAGTCCAGAGTTCCCTCCACAATCGTGTTATGTCAACATAATTCCAAATAAGCCATTTCTTAATATTCATAATTTCAAAAACTAAATGACTTGATTGAAAGATAGAAAATAAGTAATTCTCTATTATTAAAAGTAAGTAGAAACTTTTCTTCATTCCAAGATATAACTTTGTGTTTAAACTTATTTCTAAAAGTCTTAAATGAAAATTTCATTCTGGCTTCAAAATAATTTATTAATGTAAAATTATTTACCTAGTTTTAAAATGAATAAATCACACTTGAATATAAAATTCTTTTTTTTTTTTTTTAACATTCACACTTTTTTCTCATTCACCATCAAATCCAAATGGCTTAAATAAAATCACACTCACACACACATTCACACAGTCTTTTCGACAACTTAGGCCATTTAAGACTTTGACGATAACCGTATTTATAATATCTATTGGGGGTTCAGGCATTTCTATTTAAGCCAATTAAGCTTTCACAGTTATCATTAAAAAAAGAATTTGATTTTCGATTTAACTGTGGTTTTTAATTGTAATTATTATAGAAAGAATTAAAAATCTTAACTAGAGGGTAAATAGCTATATTTAAAAAATTTATTTATTAGAATAAATTCAGATATTAGGAAATGTATCTATATTTTTAAAAAGAGAAAGTAAAATAAAGTGAAAAGTGAAAGTCTATATTATATATAAGATGCCGAAAAGGCTCATATAAAAAAATTTTCAATTTTGAGGCTCCACAATATCCGATCCGGATGTCACCCATATGCCTTTAAAGCAGGGGTGAGCAACCTTTTTTAATCAACGGGCCAATTTAAATTTTAAAATTTTTTGGCGGACCGCACATAAAGCACATAACACTTATTAATAATTTACAAAATATAATAAACATTAGAATAAAAAAATATAAAATTTTCCCCCCTCCATCCCTCGCACAAACCCCTTTCAGTCCCTGAAAATGGTTCCTTCCCTCCCCTCCTCTTCTTTCTATATACTGATAATGATAAAATTAAATAAAAAAATATTTATTTTCAATTTTAGAAATGCTTGGCGGGCCGCATAAACATGTTTAACGGGCCGCAAGCGGCCCGCGGGCTGCTCATCCCTGCATTAAAGTATTATAATCTGTGAACTTGGATATATAAGAAAATTGTTGGTCCTTGCCTCCTAATAAGTTTTTTTTATTATTAAAAATCACTTTGTGTCTTTTATTTTCCCCTGTCATTTAAGTTTTCAAAAATCTATTTTCATCCTATCAAGTAATTTTGTAAAATGAATAAAAAAATATTCTATTAAATACCCAAATTTTTATAACTTATTTTAAATTCATATTCAAATAAATGTAGATATTGAACCATAAAACTCAAAAAAAAAAAAAAAAAAAAAAAATATTGAATCCCAAATTCCCTATAGGTTCAGCAGGATAGATCAAGAGATAAATTTAAGGCCAAAGAGATATAAAATTCTTCTTTTATTTTTACCATTAAATAATAACGAGAGTCTTACATCTTAAAATATTATTATTCCCCTTTCCTTTCAACATTCTCAATAGGCACGACCGAATAAATTAAATAAGCTTTTCTGATGTGAGTATGGAAGGTAAAAAGATATTAGAAGAATTATCACCCTAGTTTGGGTATCTCGTGGTTACTTACTTAATATGAGCTTGTGAGTAAACTTAAACCTCATTTCTAGACTTTTATTATTATTATATGGCGCAACACCTCTCTCTTTTCTCTGTCCATTTCTCTTTAGAGCTTGTAACATCAAATCCTCATCCCCCATCTCCCACCCCCTCAATATTTATCACTTCTCGGTCACGAAATGAGGAGAAGAGAATAATTAAGTTAAATCTAAAGGAGAATTTCTTTTAAACTTTTTATAGGTATAGCTTAATAATATTATCTTTTTCTTAATTTCTAAAATAAAACATTCTATAAAATTGTATTGAAGATATGAACGGCATTTTTTCTTCTTTTTTTTTTTTATTCGTTTAAGGTCTTTTTCTGCATCGTAGGTCATTTAGACCCCGTCTCTGTTTATTTAAATCAGAGGTCTCGAAACTTGGTTTGTCTCGTAGATGACTTGCCATGTTTTTCGGTTTTGGGTAGACCCCCTGCTTAACTACCTTGGTAATATATAGCATTTTTGAAAATTCATCAACTTTAAATGTGTTTTGACTGATTTCTAACTGTAGTGAGGTGTGGAAGAAAAAAAAATGATATAGTCTATATATAAATGAAACAGAAATTTAGTTACTGCTTTTTCATGGGAGGGATGTAGGAATGTACCTGATACTTTGATAATACATTTTCTATATTTGGTTTCAATTTAGTGAGGTTTAATATTAAATCTCCTCGGTTAATGATGTCTAGTTTTTTTTTTTTTTTATTTTTACCGACCGAAGTTTCGGTTTCGGTTAAGGCCAGTTTCGACCAAAAACCAGCCGAAACCTAAGTTTGAAAAGATGAGGCGAGCGTGGCTTATCGGATAAGCTGAGGCTTAGTAATACGAGGTAAAATGTCACTCGAGTTCGAACCCAACTTGCCGAAAAAATTCAACCAAAGTCGAACGTCTCTGCTGGAGCAAAAGGGAGTACACATCCCTCCAATTCCAGGCACTTAGGGCCTGAGGGATGGACATAGGAATTCAGGGATAAAACATCACCCGAATTCGAACCATTCCTAGATCGGGGGAGCACAATAGATCTGATCTAGAAGGTCGTAGTGCAAAAGAGAAGCCCCAGAACAACTAATCAATCAATCAAGTTTGAAAAGATGGGATGAATAAAATGGAGTGATTATTTGAGTCACGAGGGAAAATTTACTAGGAAATTTTAAGGAAAAAGTTTAAAACAAGTTTCGGTTTTGGTTGCGGTTTCGGCCGAAATTCAATTTCAGTTTCGGCTTGTTTCGTTCAGACGCTAAGACCCTAAAAAAAAAAAAAATAAATAAATAAATGAGATTGACTATCGTGGATCGCCGTTTACATCTCACAGAAACCCAATTCTATTTGTTGGTCGACGTTGACCCCTTTGGCTGGATTACACACACACCGATTTTGGACGGCCGGTATAAAATCGGCCGATATTTTATCGGTAGCAGGGTGCTTGCAGACTCACCGGATTTTTACCGGTCAAACAATCAGTTGCCACGAGGTGACACGAGGTTTTTTTTTTTTAAACATCATACTTTTTTCCCACTCACACTCACACAGTCTTTTCGGCAACTCAGGCCATTTAAGACTTTAGACTATATCCGTTGTAATTAATATAAATATTGTGGGGTCAGGCATTTCTATTTAAGCCTTCTGGTATCCAAATGGCTTAAATAAAATCATCAGACTGCACTGGGTCCGAACCCGCTAAATCAGCCATTGCAATTAACACGCACTATCAAAACTAATAACAAGTTAAAACGTGGTAACTACAATTTCACTGAGCAGTCGAGACTGGAATGGTCGGTGAAAAATCGGTGTGTGTGCAAGCGGGTATTTAGTCATGTACGCCACTAATTCCCGGCACTGCCGGCGATACAGTGGCAGTGGCCGGCTGCTGACCGGTATTTTACCGGCGACGATCACCGGTCGGCGTGTGTCAACGTCCCGTTCCCACATGTGGTTCACTATTGGAATTTGGACGACCGGCATAAATCGGCCGTCCAAAATCGGTGTCGTCGTGCAACCAGCCTTTGGGAATCACCGATTTAAATTGATTGGTATCCAATTCAATTGAAATAAATTTTGTCGCCTGGGACGGGATGCGAACTAGCGACGGGGTACGGGTACGGATGGCCAGCACGCTAACCACTAAACCAAGGACCGAGGGCCCAAGAGCCTATTTTAATAAAGCAGAAAATATCAAAATTTATTCATTTAGCCTATATTCTTTAATAATAAAATTTTAATTATTCTTTTAAGTTAATAAGGCGAATCAATTTCAACTTGAAACTGAGAAATGAATAATAAATAAAATTAAAGCTTTACAAATCCTCAAACGCCAAATATTTCCTCATTTTGATAATTTTATTGAATGAATGAAGAAACTTCGTTCAAATAGATTTCTAAAGGATACCGACCATTGTTGAAATAACAATAATTGAGTTGGAAGACGGCTTCTCTCCTCTCGCTCGCTATCTCTACAGGTTTGTTTACTCCGATGATGGATGACTTTGATAAGACATCACTATAAATAGCTAGACATTATTCTCATTTATTTAAAAAAGAAAGAAGCTCAAGATTTTTTTTGTGATTTGGTGAATATCACAAATGCATTGAAAAGAACGGAAGGCTGTGAGTTTCTTTATGAAAGATGAGCTTCGTGTATTTATATGATCTGGGTCACAGGACATATATATTATATTAAATATAACCGTGAAAATGATCAATGATGTCTTAAAAAAAAAAAGAACTAAAAAAAAAATATTTTATAATTCTATCATAGATGAATTGATTTAGTGGGAAGGGTAATGAAACCTATAGAAATTTCTATAGACGTTCGACACGCAATCACTCCTGCACATTTGGGTGATTTGCATTCGCATTCATCGAAATGCGTTCCGGGTGGCTGTTTTGGGGTGGGCTTTGATAGCTTTTTGGTGATTGTGGTGGTGATTTTTGAAGAGGGGGGAGGGGATAAATTAGGGGGGAGGCGGAGCAAAACCGGTGGCCGAGCGCCAGTGAGCGCGAACAAAGACCAAAACCAAGTAGCCCTATGGTCATTTTATGTTCCTAGAATGGGCTTCGATCCAAATGGGCTCTCAAAATCGCCCCGGCCATGGATCTTATGCCCTTCAGGAGAGAAATCAATTTCCTGACGGGGGGGGGGAGGGGGTAATAAAATATACTTAAAAATTCCTGTTTATAATTTCTTGAGTTTTTTTTTACCTATAATTCCAAAGTATATATTTTTCTCATTTCATATTTCAGGGATTAGCTCCTCATTAAATTATTTTAGCTATCAATTAATTGAAAAAAAAATTGAATCGAACCTGGGCAAGTGACAAAAAACGCTTAAGGTACGCGTCTCGAAAAGCCGTTAGAAGACTATTGACTGACTACCGAGTTACTCTAGGCGGCAAGAGATGGCGTTAGTTTTCCCATAGGGATACAAGGGATTTATTCCATTTCATTTGAAAGATTTCAGCTAATTAATTAAGGGAAAAAAATTAATTATTTTTTAACATAATGATTACTAATTTAATTATCTATAATATATAGAGCGAATTTTAAAAAAAAATATCTTTTATTTAATGCAATTAATCTAAAAAAAAAATTTATTTTTTCGAAAATCAAAAAAAGGGCTTCTATAAGTTGTAGATATTTTAAATAGCTTCAATTTAAAAAAAAAATTTGAAAAAATTTGAGATAGCTTCAAAATTGTGACAGCTGGAATCTCCCAAAATTAGCAGCCCGAGACGCGCACCTTAAGAATTAAATGCAATAACGCAGTGAATGAATAGCAAAATCATAAAAGATAGAACAAATAACAAATATGTTATTTTTTGTCTGTAAAAAATTTTCTTTAATTATTTTTCTTTAGTTAAATTAATTAAACCTCTGAAGAAGAGCTTTAAATGCCTTCAAAATATACTATATAAAAACTGAAAAAATACAATTGTTTTTTCACTCAACCCTGCCGAAAATAATAACCTCCTATATTTGAGTATTTTTCTTTTACCTTGAACATATAAATTTAGATGGATAGCCTATTCATAAATTCCTTACATATATGAATATTCAATGGTAGACATAGACACTACTATTTTCAGTCAAGGAAAGATTTTGCATAACTAAAAAGCGTTGTTGATTAGTGCTGATAGTTGAAACATTTTAGGTGATTAGTGTATGTCTAAAAGTTCAAAAAAAGTATTATAAATATTTTTAAGAGTTTTATTTTGCTTATTATACGTGAGAAAAAATTCTAAAACATATCTAGAAGCTTTTAGTTAAGTTTTAATAAAGTTTTGAAACATTTGGGAAAGCTGTCATACACTATAAAAAAAAAGATGTAAACTGACATCGCGTGGAAAAAAAACGAGAGAAAAACAACAGGTCCTGTATTAACATTATTAGCAATATTTGACAGGGAGTAAAATAGGTAAATATATTCTTTTTAACATTTCTACTGTCATTTTTTTCGACATCATAGACAATATACAGTATAGCTTTAATTTTATCCCTAGGACGTAGCAGAGTAGGCCTATTTTCTCTTTGTGCTACGGGACCAGGGGTTTGCTACCCGTCCCAATCGACAAAAATTTATTTGAAAGAAAATAAATAGACAGAAAACGACCTTACAAAACAATTTAATAATCACTCCTCCCCATTTTGAGTTCAGAATCGAATAAATAGAATTGATCTGAGAGCACTGAAATAAATAGACACGGGGTCTAATGGCCTTCGATGCCGAAAAAGTCCTTAAATAAAATTTGAGAGCTCGGTAGTGCTCATACTCTCCCACTCATAATACCTCGTACCTCGTACCATAGTACCTCGAGATTTATTTATTATAAAAATCAAGTACATGTGACTATATTTATACAAATATTAAAAGATTTAAAATTAACCTTTTCATCAACGAATATAAAATAAATCTTGCATTTAATTTAATTATTCGCCCTCGGGCTTGATGTAGTTGCTAGTGCGCCTGCCTTGTATTCTAAGGGTTGAGGGTTTGGATCCCAGGCAGTCCGATGATTTTATATAAGCCATTTTGATACCAAATAGCTTAAATGAGAATGCTTGGACCCGCAATTTTTAAAGTACACTTTATTCTTGCACCTAGATGCACTGAGGATTGATTGCGTTAGGAATTCCGAAATATTTACCAATAAATTTAACATGGATAGCAGTCGCAGTTTTCCGTAACCTTGAAATATTATTATTTTAATTTGAAAAGATCTGTACAATAACATGTTATTTACTCAGAAATAAATCATAGTGATTTTTCGTCATACAAGGAAAAAAATTTTCTTCTCTCTCCTTTTCAGCTCCACCGTGAGAAAATAAAGTTTTAAAATGAACAAATGAAGGATCAAATATTATTCGATCAGAGTTAAACTCTGATTTTTGTCAATAAGAAAAACAATACTTTCTCTCAAAATATTACATATATAGGCAAGAGAAAGTAATAATACAAAGAAAAAGAATGGGCAAGATAAAGCAATAAAACTATTTTTTTTTAATCAATCAGGAACGCCTAGGAGTTAGGCAACCAGTAGCGTAAACGAATGGAAGGATAAGGGAGAAAAAGAAACTCCTCCTCCTTCACTCCCACTTGACCCCACGCAATGACTTTCCATATTTCTAATTAGGTCCGAGATTGTAGGCGGGTTTTTACGTTCTACTCCCTTTCCATATTCCTTTTTCTAGTACGTTCAAAGGAGGAGCTAAGCCTTTGCTTTCTTCTCTTTCAGTTACTCATTCCTTACAATCCTGGTTATCTAACTCCTAGGCGTTATCTCGATTTAAATTTTAAATTATTATAACTGCAAGTAATAAAAGCACCGACGATTTTATTATTATCTTATAGGTCTACTATTAAACGGGAAATCTATCTATCTATCTAAGATGAGACTTCGGCAAGATGTTTGAATTATTTGCGGCAACCTGAATTCGAACCCGAGCCGTGTTGAGACTTCGGACTGCGTAATTCTCAGTTTGGCCGGCTTAGCCATTGCCTCCTCTTCATCATATGATAAAAAGTAAAAATTGAATAGATTAATTCGACGTTATAACCTAATTCAATATAATAGAAATAAGAGTACTTAAAGAACATTAAAAAAAAAAGAAAAAAACGGAGAAAATGATAAATTCCCTGGAGAAGTTTTCCCTTACGGACGATATCTCACAAGATTGCTTTGGTCGAATTGAATTTTCCAAAATTACCCCAGCCTCCCAATGGACCTTAGCACATTCCAACTGCAGAGATATCCGTTTCCAAGGCAATTATATCTCTCTCGGTAAGAAATGACTCCTATTTCCTTAATGGAAAATATTACATTTTTAATTACGAAAAATCGTGACTAGCATAAGCCAGCTCGATTCTCAGTTACTTTAGAGAATATAAGAAAACTTATGGGTTGGGAATTAGAATATTTTATATATTAATCAATACGAATTCATTCACTTTTAATTAACTCTTGGAAAATTAATGTCATTTGTCAAATGACAGGATCCGGCCTAGCTATAAAGCACGTACGGTATCTGTCTGTTTAGTAATTATTCTTATCAGCTGTCTAAAAAGCATTAAAAGATCCAAAAAATAAGAGTAGACATATATTATTTTTATTGGACCGTATTTTGCCAGTAATTGGGTTCCTCTAACACAAGACGCACATATAAAGGTTTAGCCAATTAACGGCACTCAGAACAGTGGCGTAACGTACGCCCCCGCAGACCCCGCGATGCGGGGGGGCGGACCTTGGGAGCCCACGGGCCGGGCCGGGTTAAAAAACTGTATCTCCTCAGGGCTCCGGTAAAAACGAAAAAATTTAGAAACAAAAAAAAAAAAAAAAAAAAAAACTAATGAAAAGTCTTTGAAATGGAAATTAATATGAGTATTTAAAATAAATCTCTTAAAAAAAAAAAAAAAAAAAATGATTTGCAAAATCTGATTTTGATTAAATTTTTCTTTTCTTAAATTTTGATTGTTTTAATTGAAGTATATAAATTTAAAAAAAAAATCTGGTGTGACTAGCGCACAGCACACCACTTTCTCTTACCTTCGGTAATCGAAAGTTGTGTTCTGTGCTTGGCACACCAGATTTTTTGTGTCGACATGTATTTAGTTTCCGACAGTACGGTACATTCGATTTTCAAGATGTAAAATTTAATATGTGAAAATATTTACATTTTGTTACCATGGTAACCATTTCTCCTATCTTTTCTATGGAAGTACAAGAGTAAAGTGGTCTTCAGAAGATTTCAATGGCAAAATGAGAAACTAAAAAATAATTGATTTTTGAATTAAAAAAAAATCGTTGGAGAGAATTTTGAGAAAATAGAAAAAAACTGAAAAAGTACATCAGTAAAGTACTAGTACTCTTTGGCCGATTTTGTTCAAAAGCTTCGTGTCCCAGGGGGGACCTGGGGGGCCTAACTTAAATATAAAATTTCAACCTCCTAGCTCTTTTGATTCTTGAGATATTTTGTTCACAGACACACACACAGACAGACCATGTCGCGAAAACCACTTTTTTGGATTCAGGGGACCTTAAAACGTGTATATCCATCAAAATCTCGACATCAAATTTTTGACATGAATCCAATACTTTCTCTCTCTATATATTAACATATATATAGAGGTAAGAGAAAGTAAAAAAAAAATAACATAATAATAATGAATAAAATACGTGTAGGTAGATTTATAATGATATAAAAATCAAAAGAGAAACATAAATTCATGATATTTAGGAAAGTTCACAATTACAGAAACTGGTAGCCCCGGTTAAGTATTTTATTCGGCCGACGTTTTTGTCTCTTTGGAGGCTACATACAGAACCCAATATAGAAGTCTAACAAGTAAGTCAAAATATTTATATGCGTGATCAGTAAAGTTGCCCATCATATGAGACATCTCGCATCTCGATCTTTATTGTTGCTTCTACCGAGACTGAAACGTCGGCCCAATAATAAAATACTAAGAAATAACCATAACTGCCAGGTCCTGCAATTAATAACTTTTCTCACAGGCAAAACAACAATGAATGAGAAAGAGAAAAATAATACTTGTTTAGATAATAAGTAGTTATAAAAAATAGTAAAAATTGATATGTTGATTTTTATCATTCATATTATATAATTTTATGATATGAGGCTATTAATTTCAATTTTGTTATTAAATAAATAATTTGTTAAACCATTTTATACTTTTATCAAATAATGAATCCGGCGTGGCATCAACTTCCAGCCTTCAGACACAAAGATTTTTTTTTATTTTCAAAAAAAATTTTAAAAAATTCTTCCCTTCTTAAAAAATAACAATAACCTCATTGATCTTGGCTTGAAATGAAAGAGATACAAAATATACAAAATTTTTTTCTTTTTTTTAAACTCTTAGCTACCTAATATATATATAATCTATAAAAATCTTTAAAAAGAGCAAAAAGGTTTTGAATTCAATGTATTTTAACAAATCTACGTAAATAGTCTAGAAGAAG